>JACCGJ010012557.1:0-33340 GCA_013407085.1 Atriophallophorus winterbourni
GTCAGCAACTATTCATTATGAGAACATGAAATCCGTAAACTGCGATTGTGTCAATACGCAACACTGCAAAATGAGCAAACGATCTCATTTGTGGTAGTTGAAACGTGTCCCGAGAACGTCGTCCGCTCTCAACCTGATAGGAACGAAAACATCCTGTAGTCAGACCATGTTCTTGCGAAGAGATATGAAGAACATCACTGCTACCTCATGCACGGATGTGCAATCGCGCAGCATTTCTGTGCTGTGCGGCTAACATCGTGCTAAATTGATTGGCCAACGGTAGTGAGCTGCATGCTTGAAACACGCTGGAGTCTCACTACCATTTTCTATTTCCCCCTCATAGCTGTCCAGGCCTGGGCAAGCTGACCCGTATTAGCCCAGTGCAGTCTATGACTCTGCGGGCACTTTGCTGGCCGGCTTGTTGCTTCATACAACATTTTCTTTTCTAGTGCATTGCTGGGTGCACCTTTTTCATTTTTAAATGAGGTGGTAAAGATAGAGATATTCTATTATTATGATATATATATGATATATAGATATATATATATATATATACAGCATGCAGCTCACTACCGTTGGCCAATCAACTTAACACGATGTTAGCCACACAGCTCATAAATGCAGCACGATTGCACATCTGTGCAACCGCTAGCCAATAGGGTGATCATGAAGGGAAAGACATGCTTAATAACTTGACTAAATTCTGCTTCTGTGGCTAAAGCAGTAATTGCCAATCACTAACTATGAATGGCTACTATGCAACACTGAAATGGCTCTCTTTCGGGTCGCTTGGACATAAACTTGATGATGTACAATTTTGTAGCTACATTATCCTTACCATCCTCGCTTTGTAGGATTTTCTTGATCTCGGCAGCTTGAAATCTTTTAATAATGCACGAAGTATTTTCAACTATGTAGCAACACCCGATTGCAAACGTGTAACAGATTGTGCCAGTTGATCCTGGCCTCGTCAGACCATTATTACTTTTCATTTTCCATTAGCCACCTTCAAATACTCAGGTTTTTACTGGTATATTTGCGGCGGCAAGTAAATAAGAAACTGAATGCAATGGGCATAATTTGTGGCTTCCTAAGTAATAATGACAACTCCTTTGGATGGAAACATCTGTCAAAATCGATAGTTTTGTATGTATACGCTATTTTTAATCATCACGCTATTCATCAAGATACATAAGACAATATTGTTGAAATGACTTCAATCGCAAACAACGGAAAACCAAATTGAAATACAAACCTGCTCGTACTGGTCTCTGGCCTGGCTTTCTTTAATCAAATCGATCTTGTTTTGTAAAATAATAATATAGTTCAACCGCATAATCTCGACAGCAGCCAAGTGCTCGCTAGTCTGGGGCTGTGGGCATGGCTCATTACTGGCGATTAGCAGCAAAGCAGCATCCATAACTGCAGCGCCGTTGAGCATAGTAGCCATGAGGATATCGTGTCCAGGGCAATCAACAAACGAAACGTGCCTGTATAAATGTAGGAAACCACATTATTACGCAAAACGGTATTGGCTGGATGTACACACATTACAAAAATTTAAATCTATCGGGGTGGGACTTAAAATGCTATGGAATCCGTAAAAAGTTGCAGCCTCATCTAAGATGGGATGTTTACACCTACGTTACCCTTAGCGCTTGTACCAAGTCTCCACTGGACTGGGATGTGGATGTGAGCAACACATTAATTTGGTCTCCACTGGACTGTTTTTACAACGTCAATAATTGCGACAGATTTTTGGTCAAGTCACGTGAGCACTTAGTATATCTTGTGAAGAAAAGAGTTCACATTAGACCAGTGCAAAAAACGGTTTTGGTTTATGCTTTAGTCTCTTCTTTGCACTTCCGTAAGAAGCCTCTGACGACGCAGGTGACTGAACGCTAATGTCACCAGAGAAATCAGAGCGTATGTTTATCTGCCTTTCTTACTTAATGTTGCTTGGAACTTTGACTACAGACCAGCGCTCCATGATAATGATGATTCATGAAATCATAAGCCTGGTCCAGATAGAGTGCCGCATAGTCATAGACTGCCGCGAAACCTGGCCTATACGAGCGGAAGATGTCAATCGGCTTTGGGATTTTGATACCCGTTGCCTGCGTATCAATGTTCGTATTCGGTGACATTGTGTTACAAAATATTGATGTCAGCAAGCGGGTTAGGACCAAGAGGCCACGGATTAAGGGAAATGCTGATGTTTGCTCGTGTGGTTGGGATAGGTTTTAAGAATGCCTTTTTCACGCCTTATTCGCAGAGACCGGTAGAAGCTAAAAGGAACGACCGGATGGCCAGTTCATGAGGCGGCACGCTGAAATGAAGAAACTTACCGTAATGCTAGGTTCAGTGGGGCGTATTCATATGTCTGGGTGGAGTCAAAAATATCCACCTAATAGTTTTCTGGAAACCTTATGAGATACGGCTGCAAACCGAAGTCAGTGGCGCCAGTGTATTTTATTGTTTCTGAATTTTTATCAGATATTATATTATAATTGATAAAAATAGTAACAAAATCGCATGCAGTGAAACAACAAAAACAAGCTGCTTTTCGTGCATTTGCTTTGCATATTCCGCTTGCCCGCTTTCTTGCTTATCTACTTAATGTTGCTTGGCACTTTCACTGGCTCCAGACTTGTGCTTCAAGATGATAATGATGACTGCATGTGGGCTATGCTACTGTCAGTTTACCGCGGCATAGACGATTATGAGAAGGAAAACAGAAATGGCTGTGCGAATCCGGGGTGTTAATGCGTGCAGCTCACTACAGGTGCCAAATTAATTAAGCACGGTTCTAGTTAAACATCAGAGAAGCAATGCACGATTATGCATTTGCGTAAACATGCAGCTATTGCGAATAGGTAGCATTCATCTCAAGCTCGCTAGTCCGTGCCAACATTATGAGTCGGAGTGTATACATTGTGTTACTGATATCAGAGTTGAAAATGTGTCTTTCGTGAATAAGCATCAAAATATTTCAACGCTGTATGGACCGGTAGAAACAAAAAGAAACTGACCGAAGTGGAACACTCGGTTTCATTATAGACATTATGTGACACCTATAGAGTATATGCGCCAGATTAAAATAACGACCATGGCTCTGGTCAACAAGGTATTTGGTCCGGTTTAAATTCGTTTGACTTCTCTTTACCAATCCTGCTTAATAGGGTAAGGATTGTAAACAACAGGTCGAGGTTAAGCGATTATACCAATTAATATTGAATGTATCTGATTTTGACCTGAGAAAGTAAAGCAAAAGCTGTGGATATCCTATTTAATTCCCCAAATAACCGTTAAATGAAAGCAGCAGACTGGTAAAATGAAACAGTCACAAGCTTACGGCTTGTAACTTGTGCGATTCAACCACAGCGGTTGACGAGTTCACATGAAAAACGAAAACAGATCGCTAGCCATCAACGTATGCCAGTTTACAGAAGCCCTTATAGCAGGGTATCTTCTTCTTGATAGACGACAGAGGGTCAAGTCCTTGTAATAAGAATCTCTTTCTATCAGCAACATAGTACAGGAGAACCTCCGTTGAAGAAATCCTGTCCTGTGTTGTACAGCTTCCCAGTGATTACAGGCAGTACATTATCCACTAGTTGCTTGAAGTGGTTTTCAGATCTTGCTGCAATAACCTCTCCCGGAAGCGCATTCCACAAGTTAACACTTATTGATGAGAGCGTGAATCCGTTAGGCGTAATGTTCTTCGCTTAACTCGGTTACATGAAATTTTGAAGCTTATAAATTGTATACAAAGAAATGAATTTGAATGGAATGACTAACCTTTGCAACTGGAGTTCTCCATCACAACCTTTACGCGGGCAGGGTAGTACATCTGCAGTCGCACTACCGAACGAACGGTAACAATCGGGGCGAGGACATGCTTCGCTATTGCATTTATAAATTTTTGCATTAGCATATCCCAATTTAATGGTAATATTTCGGATCAATTCATTTTTGTGCCTAATAGTATGCACAGTTGAAATTGCTCGCACAACGGTTGTTTTGCCATGGGCCACGTGACCAATCGTTCCAATATTAATTGTAGCTTGTCGGCTAATCACCTCAGGAGTTAGAGGTGACAATTTCGAAACATCCTTTAGGAGGTTTACAATGATCATAATATAACATACCAAGGTGTCTACATTCTGAACAGCCAAATTAGAGTCACCTTTCATCATAAAACTTTAAACGTTCAAGGTTATAATGCAAATATAAACAAATTGCAACACCGAGTTACCTAAACCTAAATAGCTACTGTAAATAATTCATTAACCAAAGATTTCATCTAATGTGCGCAATTCTGCATCTCATGTTCATAATTGCAAGTTCCAAACTCAAAATGAAAAATGATTCGATTGAGTTGACAGAAGTAGAAGACGGATTAGCATACCACTCATCAATATGTAATTCCGTGTGGTTTGTCGTAAAAAAAACCCTATTAAAATGTGGCTTCCAAGTATTATTTTGTTCACCAGCCACGTCGCAGCAGTTAAACATTTTGAGAATTTGTAGTAAGTACGAATATGGGAAAACAATAATGAACAAATTTCCGAACGATCATTATCTTCTATGAAGGGTATCGTGTTTTTATCATTGAATATTCTATTTCATTTATCGTCATTGTTTTGGTACGATGTATACATGTAAATATATACTTAATTTGAATATATTATTGAGGCCGATAGCGTATTATGTTTTGGGACAATTCTATCGCGTGAGATAGGTTTGGATTTGTATGCAATTTTACGTTGAGCATTTTCTTCCGTTTTGTTGGGTAAAATAATAGAAAGGCATACGCTGCAGAAATCCGCAAAGTTTTAGCCATAATGAACAAGAACACGCTTCTCCAACACCCAGTTTGCATTGCAGACGAACTACATGACATCTCTCACAATGATAGAATATCTCACATAACTCACACGAAAGTCGATGATTCTAGCACGCAAATGCATCGAGATTTTGAAGTGTTGAATCGATGTTCCATAAAGTATAGAATGTCTCATAATCTCGTACCAATGCTTGTAATCATGGTCAACACACGATTCAAAGGTCATGCAAAAAGGCCAGAGAAACCAGGAGACCAGGGAGTAGACGCGGCAGCTCTGTCAGACAGTACTCACACTCGTCTTCCATACGTAACCGACAGGGCCACGAAAATGAGATTCCTCACCGTCACTGTTTCAGAAATTAGAATCATCCCACCATCCGAAATTTAACTCAAGAACCCGTCTTCGATGAATTTACAGGCGACGAACGGCGTGAAGATTTCACTTTCTGTCAGAGATCACTTTCTGTCAAACTAGGTCTCCGAGGTAACTTAAGATGGATTTTCACGCTCGCAAATGTCAAGTTACCAATTTTGAATGCAGATTTCCTTCTTCATTTTGATCTTCCAGTCAATTTCGCCGGGCTCTGGCCCGTATCCATCGAACAAATATTAATTCATTTGGTAACTTCTGTGCTTCCCTCATCCGAAACGTACGAGTAATTACCTCTGATATCACATGACGTTCATTGATTAACTGACAGAATTTTTTGGAATTTTTTAACCGTGCTCGCATAAGAGTTTCTCTAAAAATGACGTTTAACACCACATCATGACACGTGATCCAACGGGGTTTTACAGACCCCGTGGTTTGGCACCAAATATATTCGAGGTAGCAAAGCGTGAGTTTGAAAACATGCTTGAACTTGAAATTATTCTACCATCCTAACCGCACATGGCAAGCCTCCTTCATATGGTAGACAAAAACAAAGCTGATGTTTATTGTCAATATGGAGATTACCGTGCTCTCGACAGTGATACCATTAACGATCGCTACTATATTCCACACATACATGACTTCGCACTTTCATGCATCGTAAGACGGTGTTTTGTAAACTGGATCTGGTGCGTGCTAATCACCGGATAACTGTCGCCGAATTAAGGATATCCCGACAGAAACTGTCACCACACCATTTTTGTCTTTTCAAATTTCTAATAATACACTTTAGTCTACACACCACGCCTCAAACTTTTCAGAGATCCATGGGCCAGGTTTTCTTAGGATTATCTTTTGTTTATATATATATAGTATATAGATATATATATATAATTATATATATATATAATATAGTCGATTAGACAAACACGAACCATTTTCCATATCCTGCGACACCAGAAAGGCAGTAATCAGAAAACATTAAAGAAAACCTATGACGACAACTAAGATATAAGAGGTTCACCTATTCCCGATAATTATATTGAAACTTCTCCTCATTATCTAATGAATAACGACCCAACATGTTAGAAAAATTGTCACCGTAATATAATTTCCGTATTTTTCGGACTATACGGTGCACCAGATTATAAGACGCAGTATCAGTGAACGATCTGTTTTCTTATGGCTCACTGCCAATTTTTCGTACAAATTAGTGTTTTCATGTGCGCCTTATATTCCGAAAAATACGGTAACCGACAATTACATAATATCCCTCCTTCTATAATCATTATATACCCAAAACTTTTTATATATAATCCATATGTACCTCAATCCAATTATGAGCGATAATCTAATCATAATACAACATCTTTTTCAATAACATGAACTAAAATTTAAGCCTAAAAATGCTCTAATGCACACATCTAAATCCTTTAACTCCCGACCTCTGCATTGTTCGTTTTTTTGTTGTCAATCTTATGACAATTGTACCTAAAATCCACATAACTTTCTTCACAGTCTGTAGATATTATCCTTGTAACTGAATCCTGGGCTCGTGTTGATCAATCATACTCCAAGATCATGATAACTAACAGATGCTTAGGAAAAACCGCACTGTAAAACGAGTTTGCGGTTGCCTCGTATCATGTTCATTCAAGAGTTAAAGCTAATAGCGTACAGCGTAAATTGACGTATTGTTCTGATTTGGAATCGATTCGTAAACGCTCGTCATTCCCGGTATAAGAATCTCGTGGCTTGTAGCAGGCAACTAGTTTCCGTGACAGAAACTATTCCCCAGTGACGATTCGGTCGCTACAATACTATGTGCTTTAGCTGAACGGTTTAGCGCCGTAAAAAGCGATCGACCTATTGGTAAGCTAGCAGGAGGGGCGTTGCTGCTTATTGATAAAGAAAAGTACTTCTCATTCTACAACGAACTTACAGATAATATCTACGTTGTTCATGCATGGAAGCACACGTATTGTTGTAAGCTGCGCCTACCGTATTCCGAAAACTAGTTCGGAAGTAGATGCTATTTGCAAATTTAGCTTTCGTCTCTTTTGGCCATAGCACCACGTGTTGTAATCTTCGGTGATTTTGATCTACCCGAAATATACTAAGAGTACCAGAAATCGCATTAACAAGGTAACGCGAACGACTATCTGGACTGGCTACACTCCCATGCCATTCACCAAAACCTAAACGACCTAACTAGATTCCGCGAGGGTCAGTCTCTGTCTACTCTTTACCTAGTTATTTCAACTGCTGTAAGCGGTATAGAATATTTCGTCTTCCTACCACCATTAGGAAAGAGCGAACATGTAGTGTTACCCTGCGAGTTACTTTTTTTCATTTGGTAAACCGCCACTTAAGCTGTCTCGATGCTCCCATAGGATCGACCCTGCTACCCTATTGCATGCAGCAGCGCTACTTCCATGGCAAAACATTGATAATGTGGATGGAATTTCTGGGCAGATCAAGAAAAACATCGTTTAACTTCAGAATCCACTCGCTCCTCACGCACCCGTTCGCAAAAATCGTAAACCTCAAAGGTGGTCAGCCTCAGTCTTCCTTAGAGTACGTCAACGCGAAGCAAAATAGATGCGTCACGGGCTTACGCTCTCGTGTGGGTATTGGGCCAGTTACAAAAAAGCGCGAAATATCCCTGATTCCGAGATACGTGCCACAAAGTTCTCTCTCGAAACGAGCCTCGTTCAAGAAGCCAATACTCATCCCAAGCGATACTACAGCTATGTTCAAACTAAAGGCTCAACACGAAGAGGTGTATGTGTTACGACCAATGTCGTTAGTTAACGCGTAGATCCCCCGTCCCTAGTTCGACAAATTCAGAACCACGATTTGGGTTTACTACGGTACTGTAATTAATGACAGTTACAATAATAATGGTATACAAACCTCAATTATATCGGAACGCACCGGTACAATGGAGTCAAAACTCCAGCAATAATAGATTCAATGAAAATGACGACCTGACGCATAAAAACTAGAAATAGTTAATTTACCAATGTTGTCGTCCAAATTTCCGTATGAAACAACAAATGACACACAAATTGGTGTCCGAATTGAAACAATAAAATGAGCCCATATACCACGTGCAAAAATATGTGGAGTTTAATGGCAGCCAAGCAAAATGAATTAGTTCAACAAAACAAAAAATGTGTACAAGTGGATCGAACAGTATCAAAAATGTATACACAAATAGGTAAAACTGTGAAGAATTAAGAAAAAATCAATTTGTTTAAATAGAAAAATAAGACGGAATTTTACACAAATTTCTTGTCATTTACAGTATGTACCTTGAGAAGAGACGATGGCTCTGCAGTCATTGCAAGCATTTAAATGCTCACTTGTTTTCCGTGCATTTTCAAAGCGTGCAACGCCAAGATAACTCGAACGCTTCTGCGTCACCACTTCAGTGTGCACTCACTGAACGTCCCATCTGCACTGGTTTTACATTCGAGGTACAAAATGTCGAGACTATATTGTCCAGCCAAGCATACAATAATTATGCAGGGCTCGATAACATCCATATACGAATGATCAGACTGCTAGTTCTTAAATTAGCTATACCGATCACATAACTTTTCACAAACTCCCTCGGACAAGGCAGTCTTCCTTTGGTCTGGAGAACAGCCGTTGTAGTCTCTATCCATAAGGGTGAAGCTTCCTCGGCGGTTGAAAATTACCGCTCGGTGAGCCTTACTAGTGAACTATGTAAGGTTATGAAACGGTTAATCCGCAATAAAAAATTTGGATACATAACCAAACAATCTCTTCTAAATGCCGCACAACACAGATTCCTAAAAGCTAGATCATCTCTGACTAACTTGTTGAGCATTCTAAACGAGGTCCTTGAGAGAATGGATGATGGTATAGCGGTAGAAGTCTTCTATGTCGACTTTAGTTAGACTTTTGATTCAGTCAACTACAAACTCGTGCTTCTCAAACTCTTAGCCATAGGCGTATCAGCAGACCTACTGGGCTGGATTCGTGCATTCCTTAGCGACCGTTCCTTCACTGTCTGGATAGATGATACTTACTTCGCATGTGTGCATATAACGAGTGGGGTTCCCCAGGGCTCCGTCCTGGGTCCGTTGCTGTTCCTCATCTTCATTGATGATCTAGCCAACCAACTGCGCTCACCCTGTTATATGTTTGCTGACGACGTTAAAATTGTCGGTAGGTCGGATAACTCCGAGATGATAAGTCACGTGGAAGCTCTAGCAGCATGAGCGGTTAAGCAGGACCTTCCCTTTAACCTAGATATCAGTCACTTGCTCTCTACACGGGCAGGAAACATCATTGTCTATACGCCCTCAGCCCACACGTTGTTTCACAGGGTAAAATCTACTGAGGACCTATGAAACGTAATCTCCGAAAGCTTTAAGTGGGCTGACCAATGTGCTGCTGTGGCTCAAAGGGCCAGGAGGGAAAACTTTCGATTACGTTCAGCCCTCAGTTGCAGGAAGCTGGGATGCTGTTGCCACTCTACAAGGAAATGGTAAGACCACATTTATAATACGGTATTCAGGCTTGGAAGACGTATTACCAGAAGGATATAGTGCAGCTAGAAAGGTACAGATGCTGGCTATTTACATGATCGATGGTTTAGCATACTCTAATTATGAAATCGTATATTAGCATAAAAACTTTTCTCGTTTTAGAGGAGGCAACTAAGAGGGATCTAATAGAGACGTTTATGTTGTAAAAGGATTAGGCTGTTTCGAATTTGATGACTTCTTTCGGTTCTCTCATTTTGGTGGTATACTATGGCACAGTTTTGAGCTGAGTAAACATTAAATCAGGCTGGAATCCAGAACGCACTTCTTTAGCATCCGTTAGTGAACGCGTGGAACTCACTCCCGGCAGAACTAATCTAATAAACTTCAGTAAATGCGTTGAAACGTGGGCTGGATAAACGGTGGCAGGTGATCTTTCCGTAGCATTACCCTTTATATTAAATCCATCTTTATTAATTCTCAAAAAATATTGGAAAAATCTTTTTGAAAAACAAAAAGGGATTCTTTTCAATTTTTTCGTTTTTGTCGAAATCAACTGCGATCCATCGTCTATTTATTTGATCAAACATGCAACATGCATTAACTGTCTAACCTTTCGGTGATGAGACCTCTCCCATCTCCCACCAACTGTTACATTCTCCTATGCTCCATACGAATCAACCCTGTTAGTGGTGGGTGTTTTCAAGCACACCTCCAAAGAATGTGGGCACTCGTTTTGACTCGGTTGACTATCGCCCCGTGATACAGACACTGATACTTATACTGATACTGAAATAACGGTCATACGTTTTAAACAGCAAAGTCAAATTTTATGCTTCTAAGATGCACGCTACAAAATAATCCGATTCTTATTAAAAATTAAGCAATTCAGATGATGGACGTAGGGCCTGATTAAGAATTTCGATATTGTGCCTCACCTACAAAAGCCAAGCAAAGTATGAACATTATACACAGATCTATAATTCAAATCTCGTTAAAAATAAAAAAATATATAAATACTTCAACATTCCTATTTAGACTATTTTAAAATTATATGAAGGAACATAAATACATCCGATTGTATAGTTTTAAAGAAGAAACAACGTTCTTTCTTAAAATCCATCATCCGTTGTAAAGCCAAACAATGATTTACAGAAAGATGTATACAGCGGAAACTCGATCCGTTCTGGTTTCGCAGAATGCTGCACATTCCAGCTTAACTTCTCAACCCACACTCAAATGAAACTACATTGCGGAGACCTCACCCTAGTGGAATCAATTCCATTCGTTTACTGTTCAATAAAACAGTCCATAATCAGGATAACCTAATCTATTCTGAACAATCAAATCTAAATGGTATCGTAAAACCTTCAACAAAGAACATCACGCATCTTCAATTAAAATTATCCGTCAAACTTTCATTCATGTCTGGAACATTTATTGATTTTTCTTTCTCACAATGCCAGTTTTTTCTTTAATAATAACAAATCACTTACTAATATTCTGGAAGCAATTTTTACAACTTTACAAACCTTCATTTTTATTGAACGCATAATTCCACTGCAGAGGTGAATTGTTAGATTTATACTTTGCTGTTCTCCATTTTTACCATGTGCTTGTAGGACGCATTTTCATCGTTTGCGCTGTCTGCTACAGCTGATAGATATTTACCACGTGAGATACGTCAACTTGACTATATTTCGCGATTGTCATATAGTTTGACTGACACTCGCGCCTAAATATGGAGACAAAATATACATAATCCTCGTCAATCTACATTAACCCTACATAATACTTTATTATCGAAACCTGTCCGTATCCTATTTTCTTGTTGCTTTGGCAGTACCTTTAAATGACTACGTTAAAATTGAACAATCTACTGTGTCATCTGTGAGAAAGTGGTTAGTGTTAAGGTCAAATCTGTCAGGTGTCGCAACAGCTGAAATACACGTCACGCGAAATGTGACAAATTATTTACCACAGAGATGACATCGATTCTAAATGATGACAAAATTCCTGGCGTGTGCTACGTCAGTAAGCATTGTCAAAGAGAACGAAACTTGGTTTGCTTGCTTTAACAAGTGTCCCGCAATGCAATCTGGATGATCGCTGAGCTCAGCATTCAAAGATTAAAGCTGTCATTTGAAACGCTCGTTTCAGCTCAGAACTCTTGGTTATTCCTGTACAACTGTCGAAAATTTGGAAAATATAGTCTTTGATGCAAACCACATAAAATATACATTAATGCAAATTATTCCGCGCAAACGCTAATTAATTAAAATCTACCGGAGTGTCTTGCATAGCGCTCTACTCATCAAGACTGGACCTACATAAAACTGACTGTCAATGACATGTCTAAACTAAACTTTTCTGACTTTGAAATGGTAACCAAGACCAAATTATTCGCTCATGTGAAGGTTCAGCTGAAACCATCTAATTGAAATACGAAGTTCACAGTAAAAATGGTCGCAAATGATTTCAGACTAATTTGAACCAACTTGCAGGTTCCCAGCAAGACGAATTTTGCAAATAGACAAAGAACAATGGTCCTAGAACAATGGTCAAACGCTTTGTGGAGATGGGTCGAGTAACTAAAGCCCTCATGGATGTTGAAACTGATGTGTTTTTCTTATCAAGTTGACTTACACACGACTACTGGTTGCTATCTGTTTGCCCTCATCTGGTGTAGAGTGTAAGATTATATTTAGTAAGCCTCGAAATAGTGGACAAGTTGTTAAAACATTATACATTAATACCACTTTTACAAGGGGATCGTGCAATATCCACAATGATCAAACACCAATCAGATATCGATAATTCGGGGAAGCAGCAAAGGAGCTCGTGGATGACCAAAGTAGTGTTGCTTACATCCCTTGAGAATCACATTACTTCCAGATAAAATCTGTTTGACGTCAGCAGGAAGAGACAGTAAGATTGGCTTCAGTGAGCCCTGAAGCAGTGATAAAAGATAAACAAATTACAACGAACCACGGAGGTCAGTCACAGAATCACATAGTGATTCAATTGTCAAGACCTCAAGGCAGTTATGGATGATCAAACTTATTCGTTGTTCATATCCACCGCACTTGCACATTACTACCGTTTTCCATCTGTTTGCGCTCATCAAGTGTAGATAGTAAGATTAGGTTTAGTGAGCCTCGAAACAGAAAATAAGTGGTTAAAAATGTTAAAATTGAATGCTTCTGTTACGAGCGGTTAGCCTTACAAACCACGGTATTCTAACACAATCAAAAAGTGGTTCTTGTTCAAACATTCGTGGCGCTCATGAATGATCAAACTAATTATTTGCTCACATCACCGAACTTACGAACCAATACCAGTTTCTGGTTTTGTGCAGTTATCAAGTTATTACAGTGTGATTAACTTCAGTAATCCTTGAAACAGTGGATAAGTGGTAAACAAATTTATACCCAAATGCAACCGTTGCGTAGGATTCGAACAGCAAACCACTCTGTTCATACTCAGAATCATCTAGTGATTAGTGATCATTCACTCAAAGCGCTCATGAATGAACAAAGTAGAGTTGCTCACATCCCTCACACTTAGACAACACTTTCGGTTTATAGCTGTTTGCCTCCAACAGTGAGAGACAGTAGGATTATTTTCGGTGAATTCTGAATAAGTGGATAAGTGGATAATAATTTTTTACTTGTGTGACCCTGTTACAAAGGGACCGTACTACAAACCACGGAGCTTAAACCCAGAATCACATAGTGATTCATTGGCGAGCAGTCAAGGCTCTCATGGATGACCATACTAATGTGTTGCACCCAAATAAGGATTTCTATCTGTTTGTCGTCATCAGGTAGAGAGATCAAGATTTTGTTCAGCGAAATTTGAATCGTTGTATAAGTGGAAAACATAGTCATACTTGAATGCATGTTTTACAAATGATTTGAACATCGAAACGCGGTATTCAAACAGAAAACGACATATTGATTTTACTGTTTGCTTGCATTATGTGGAGAGATTGAGATTACGTTCAGGGAGCCTAGTAACAGTGGATAAGTGGTATACAAAGTTATACATGAATGCCACTTTTACATAGGGTTCGTTTAACAATCCATGTTGTTCAAACACAGAAACACAGAGTGAGTACTTGTGAAGCACTCAAGGCGCTCAAGGATGAAAAATAATGTTTTGCTCATATTCACCGCTGTTAAACAACACCATGGTTTCTGTCTGTTTGCCGTCATCCGATGGCGAAAGATAGATTATGTTTACAAATCTTGAGAGAGTAGATATGTGGTAAACAAAGTTACACATGAATACCATTGTTATACCATTGTTACATACAACGGACAACTGTGTTTAAACTCTGAATCACTTAGTGATTCTAGGTTAAGCACTCAAGGCGCTGATGTTTGTCCAAAGTGGAAAAACGTTATGAGGAACCGTTTATCACAGAATTTATTTAGCTAGATGTAAATGCTGTATTGGATCCAAGTCACTCACTTGAGGATCGATGCTTTTTATGAAATCGTCTAAATTCCCATCATTTTACAATTTACAGGCGATTTCACTGCATAGTGAGAGCAAAGAAATTGAACTGATCAAGCACTCAGCCATGCAAGATAATTGCAGAGAAATCAAGCTAATTTGAATTTCATCTCTATAATTTGAAAATCTTTCTGGTATTTCTGTCTGCAGCAGAAAATCCGTATAAGATTTATTAAATTGAGGCTTCAATTCAAAGTCGTTCTTAACAGCCATTATCTTTTCTTAATTTATGAGATTAGTGTCACTGACTGAACATAAATGAATGGTTTTAACTCCTAGCCTGGTATGTCCATATTTATAAGATCTTGGTAGCGCTCAGTCAGGTCCTTCTGCAGAGATTTAAAGTAATCACAACAAATCAAGAGATTGTCATTAACAGTGTTAACAGCCTCATCAGTTTCTAAAATAACACTTAGAAAATGAGATATTAAAACTAGCAATGTTTTCTCGATAGAAACACCACTTTTTATAAAATTAAAGACCTGAGATTTTACGTTATACGTCTGTATAGAGTGATCGGAATATGTATGCACATGCGGCAAATTCTGTCCCATACTTTGACCATTTTTATTATATGAGCACGCAGTTTATTAGAGTCTACACTTATAAATATGTTTTAATTTCACTTAACGATAGAAACAGTTCCACTGAATGCTTCATCCATATATCATCGAGGCTTCTTTTTCATGCTCTTCGTAGATTCAATGGTGTTCTGTTTAGACGATCTTCACGCAGTTTTGAAGCGTATGCTATTTGTTTCTCTACTGATTCTTTCAGAAAACTAACATATCTGAACAAGTTGCCTTTAATGACGTGCTGTCATAGTCTTTATTATAATCGCAATTATCTGAAAAAATGAAACAGTCAAAAATGTTTATTTTACTGTCACTGGAAATATTTTACATTATGTTTTACTAAAAATCAAAACAGAAGAGTTAGTTTTATTATAATATGAGCAAGATACATTTTCTCAGTCTAATAATATAGAAAAAATTTGAATAGCAACAACAAGTAAAGTGAAACTTGCGATTTTTGGATGGGTACCGTGACCTCATAGAAAGCGTTTGATCTTCGGAACCTTCTAATATCAATTGGTGCGGTGTATGCAACTATGGTGTTTCATCATTGTATAATTTATTATAATAACCCTACGTATTTCATCAATGTTTTGTCATAAAGACACATGGTAATATGTACACAATTGGAATACATTATTCACGCCGCTCACGTGTTCTGTTTTGGGACAAGTCTTTTGTATGTGATTGTTTTGAATATATATGCTGTGTGACGTTTTGAAATGTTTTCCGCTTTGTTGGGTACAATAATCAGAAGTCGTACATTGTAAGTGGTGGATTCTCTGCTGGATCAACCGCTACAAATTGGTGAGCCCCGAACAATATTCTTTTTGAAATTGTCTTTTATACCATATCTCCAATAAATTTTGATTTTTCCCTCATATATATTTTCATTTACCAGCTAGATCTTGAGTCAGCATTTTCTGATACACCATCTGAAGATATTTCTACAGACGTCACAGATGTCACACGTTAGCCTTCTCCTTTTTTGGTATGAACAACCATCGCCTCTGGTTCCCACAAATCGAATCACCATCCGAGACTTACCGTGTGAAAACTCAATGAGTTAAGTATAACCATGTAGTTGGTATGTTGCCACCGTCAGTCGAAAAGGAGGTTGCTGATTTATTATATAAAACCGCCATCCTGATTATCTCTACGATGCACTTGAATATGTAATCATTTCACGTACTACGTACACTGACGAGCAAAAACTACAGAAGCTTTTGTCTGACGTAAGAATGGGTGATCACATTACATAACAACATATATGGCACATGCTTCAATTGCGGGAAGACAAGCCTTTTGATGACAAAATCATTCGTGAATTATGGCACCAGAATCTGATTACAGAAATCCGCAAATTGTTAGCCATAATAGACAACTGCGCAAGTCTTCAACGCCCAACTCGCATTGTAGATAAACTACATGACATTTCTCACAAATATACACTATTTCAATCGTAAATCACACTACTGTCGATTATTATAGCACACAGCTGCAACGACATTTAGAACAGTTGGAATCGATATTCCATAAATTTTCCGAGAAGTATAGAACGTCACACAATTTCGTACTAATTCTCGTAATCATCGACCACATATACGCTACAAATGTCATGCAAGAAGGCCCGGGCAACCACGAGACAAAGCAGTATGCGCAAAAGCTCTGTCGGGCAGCAATGACAGTCGTCTTTTCTGCGTTCCCGAAAGGGCCGCTTAAATGCTATTCCTCATCCACACTGTTGCCGAAATTCGCTTTATCACACAGTCCAATATGGAACGCAAGAACCAGTCGTCGTTAATGTTACAGGCGGCAAACGGCACGAAAATTTCTAATTTCGGTCAAAGATCACTGTCTGTTGAATTAGGTCTCCAACATAACATTCGATTGATTTTCACGCTCGCCGATGTCAACGTACCAATTCTGGGTGCAGATTTCCTTTATAATGATCTTTCGATCAATATCGTTCATAAACGATTTACTATTTCACTTTGATAACCTCTCACCATGATGGTGAAGAGAATATCTTTAATTGTGTTCCAGTGTCTCCGACTCTCAAACCAACTCCGATACTGGCCCTTGCTTCTTCCGCATGAGACTGATTAATTTATAATAACTGAAATCCCTACTGGCGAACAGTTTTAGTTTCGATTATTCGACAATTTTCCGACTTTCCCGGATCGTACAACCGGCCAAAACCTCATGCGATTTAAACCACAATCACTCCTCCGATTTCTAATTTTTTCAATTCAACATCAGATTTTTATGTACTTTTCTTCAATCACATCCACCAACATTCCGAAGAAGTCAATACATATATTTATAAAAGAACGTTCTCTATTTTGTAAATTTATTTTTACTGTGACAATTAAATCTTCATGCGCACCATTTCGTTCATAATTTTTTTCTTTTATTTTCTTTTTTCAATCTATGCTCCAGAATTTATTGCATCATCTTCATTTGCTTATTTCGATGCAATCTGGATGAAACTTTATTCTGTGTGACATTGCGCGAAAAGGAATAACTATCTTACCATTTTATATTTACCATCCTTTTTCAAACGGAAAAATGTTCAAAAATTCAGCTTAATAAGGTCATATTTACAATCCATTTATTTTGTACACATTGATAACATGATCATGTTTTGCATGCCTTGGTTTACCAAGAATATAGTCATATTATTATAACTGGACGTAGGCATATTGACAAACCTTAAATCCGTTTGGTAACTTCTGTGATTCTCCATTTCGAATCACACGAGTGCTTACCCCTGACATCACATAAGCGTTCAGTGATTTACTGACAGCAATTTTCGAATATTTTCTACCGTGTACGCATTCGAGTTTCGCTGAACATGACGTCTAACATCAAATTCTGACACGTGGTCCTCCAGTGTTTAATAGACCCCGTCGTTTGGCACCGAATATGTTCGAAGTAGCAAAGCGTCAGTTTGAAATCATGCTTGAATTTCGAATCATACGACTATCTAAATCGCCCTCGGCAAACCCTCTTTACATGGTGGAGAAGAATGAAGCTGACGCTTGGCGTATGTGTGGAGAATACCGTTCACTTAACAGAGTTACTATTCCGATCACTACCCTGATCCACACATACATGACTTCGCTATTTTATTGCATGGATACAATGTGTTTTCTAAACTGCATATCACCCGAAACATTACGCCTAGAAAAATATCCCGAAAACAGAAATCACCACAACTTTCGGTCTTTTTGAATATCAAAAATTGCACTTTGGTTTACGCATCGCTGCTCAAACCTTCAAGAGATTCATGGACCAAGTTTTCCTAGGATTATCTTTTGTTTATGAGTATATTGATGACGTCCTCATTGCTAGTTCGACTCAAGTAGAACAGGAAGAACACCTTTGTGATGTGTTTCAGCGACTTTCACAGATTGACGTTGTGGTTAACCGGGATAAATGCATTTTAGGACATCATCGAAACTGAATTCGCCACTTTCCCGATAAGCTCTAATCCATGTCCCACATTTCTTCGACAGTTACGTTGATTTCTTGGTTTAGTCAATTATTACAGAAGATTCATTCCCAATTGTGCTAACATATCTCAACCAATGACTGATTTGTTACGCGGAAATAAGCGACAATTAAAAATGAATGCTGATGCTGTTAAATTGTTTCAATGATTGAAGACCGCATTGAATGAGGCA
Source organism: Atriophallophorus winterbourni (assembly GCA_013407085.1). NCBI lineage: Eukaryota > Metazoa > Platyhelminthes > Trematoda > Plagiorchiida > Microphallidae > Atriophallophorus > Atriophallophorus winterbourni. The sequence continues at coordinate 18,528 of JACCGJ010012557.1, forward strand.
TCTGCATTATCCTGCATGGCCGAGATGATGACGGTGTTGTTAAACCGCTTTCATTTGTTTCATGTCGACTCTAACCCACCCAGACACGTTAGGATACATTTAAACGTGATTTGTTAGCTATACACTTTGCTCTTTGCAATTTTCGCCATTTTCTTGAAGGCCGCCGATGTTCACACCATGATATACTTCAACTTGAGTATATTTCAAAATTTATGAGTGATATACGTTACATGTCTGCATTTTCTCAACATGACATTGACTTACAGCAATATCAAACTACCTCATCCCTTTGAGTTCAACCTGTCCCTATCCTCAATTCCAGTTTGAATTTGTTATGTGATTTTTCCACCGATCATCCCCCTCCTATAGTACCAAATTTACATAGAAGTCCATTTTTGATCAGTTTCATTCCTTTTCCCATCCCAGCATCCGTGCTACTCATAAGCTGATCACTAATCCGTTTGTTTGGACAAATATGCACGCGTATTTAAAATTAGACAAACGGTTACCAGTGGCAAGCCTGCAAAGTGCAACGTCATACTTTCAGTGCCCCAGGATTTTTTCTTCCACCGCGTCAACGTTTTCAGCACCTTCATCTCGACATTGTCTGTCCTCTGGCTATCTCTAATGGTATTATATACATTTTATTTTGTGTCGACCGTTTCAGCCGCTGGCCTATAGCCATTCATATTACCGATGTTACAGCAGAAACCGTAGCAAAAACGTTTCTTCAAAACTGGATTTAGCAATTATGGTGTCCCGTCAACTATTACTGAGTATCGTGGATCTCAGTTTCAATTCATGCCATTCTTAGCACATAAAAACAACAGCTTATCATCATTACGATAACGGACTTGTTGAAAGGTTCAATGGACAGCTGAAAGCTGCACTTACGTCATATGGAAATGAAGAAAACTGTGCAGAGAACCTATGATTGATCCTTCTTGGTATACGAGCTTCTGTCAAAGAAGATCTCGCTTGTACCGCGGCAGATTTAGTTTACGACACTCAACTCCGCCTCTCTGGTAAATTTATCGCATCCCATGACATAGCAGCAGGCATTATTGTTCTCAACTATGTGAATTGCGTGCCATCGACACTCGCCTATACACTCGTAAAGTTCACTTGCAAAACGATCTACATTCACGTGCTTTTGTTTTTATGCGAACTGATCACACGCGAAAACACATGTAAGGCTCAAACACTGGACCCTTCAAATTCATTACCCGCTTTCCCAAATACTTCGTCGTCGAGATAAATGGTGCTCAAAATACGCTTACTATTGACCGCTTGAAGTAAGCTTTTATCGAACCAGTGTGCGAAGGAAACACTACCCTCAAACGTTCACACAATGAGTGGTATCCTTGATGTTTACAGTTTTCCTTAAACCCCGACTACACCTATTATTCCAAGTGTGCTTTAGTCAACCCAATAAAACCAGCCGCGTGAATTCTCTTTCCCACTTTCCGACTCACCATCCATAAATAAAAAAACTCGATCAGGAGGTTGAGCCAAGTGGACTGTAAATCTTGCAGACTGAGCGGATTAACTTTTTCCGTTTCGAGCGTTTCACTCTCTTCTAACGCTCTAAGAAGAAAGCACTATGGTGTTTTCATCATTGTATATTTTATTATATTAATCCTACATATTTCATCATTGTTTGTTATACTGATACATGTTGATATGTGCACAATTTGAATACATTATTCAGGCCGCTCACGTGTTCTGTTTTGGGACAAGTATTTCGTATGTGATTGTTTTGGATCTGTATGCCGTGTTATGTTGAAAAGTGTATTCCGGTTCATTGGGTACAATAATCAGAAGGCGTACATAGTTAGTGGTGAAATCTCCGTTGGATCAACAAGTACACAAGCAACCTAACTGAACCATACATCATCTGAACTTCCATCGAACTATTGAACATGTCAAAACTATATTGTCATGTAGTTAATGGTTTCTATGACACCTTTCATAGCCTAGCTTACAACAAGTCAGCAGGGCCCGATAGCATCCATCCATCCATCCATCAGAATGCTAGCTCCTATATTAGCTGTGCCGATCACAGAACTCTTCACATCATCCCTCAGTCAGGGTACCCTTCCTTTGGACTAGAGAACAGCCGTTGTAGTGCCTATCCCTAAGGGAAAGATTGATCCGCGATATAATTTGTGGATATCTAACCGAACACTCTATTATGAATGAAGCACAACACGGCTTTCTAAAGGGTAGGTCATGTTTGACAAATTTCTCGAGCTTTCTAAACGAGGTTACGAAGAGAATGGATGATGATATAACTGTAGGAGTCTTCTATCTCGACTTTAGTAAGGCTTTTGATTTAGTCAAACATAGGCTCTTGCTTATCAAACTCTCAGCCATAGGAGTATCAGGAAACCTTATGGGCTGGATTCGAGCATTCCTTAGCGACCGTTCCTTTACTGTCTGGGTAGATGATACTTACTCTGCATGTGTGCATATAACGAGTAGGGTTCCCCAGGGCTCCGTCCTGGGTCCGTTGCTGTTCCTCATCTTCATTGATGATCTGGCCAACCAACTGCGCTCACCCTGTTATATGTTTGCTGACGACGTTGAAATTGTCGGTAGGTCGGATAACTCAGAGATGATAAGTCACGTGGAAGCTGTAACAGCATGGGCGGTTAAGCAAGACTTTCCCCTTAACCTAGATAAGAGTCTCTTGCTCACCATACGGGCAGGAAACATCATTGTCTCTACGCCCTCAGCCCACACGTTGTTCCGCAGGGTAAAATCTACTAAGGACCTAGGAATCATAATCTCCACAAACTTTAGGTGGGCTGACCAATCTGCTGCTGTGGCTTAAAGAGCCAGGAGGGAACACTTTCGATTACGTTCAGCCCTCACTTGCAGAAAAGCTGAGGTGCTATTGCCCCTCTACAAGGCAATAGTACGGCCACATTCAGAATACTGTATCCAGGCTTGGAATCCGTATTACTAGAAGGATATCGTGCAGCTTGAAAAGGTACAGAAGCTGGCAAATCGCATTATCGAGAGGTTAGCATAAACCAATTATGAAAGTCGTCTATTAGCACTAGGACTTTTCTCGCTTAGTAGGAGGAAATTTAATGGAATCTTAAGGTTGTCAAAGGATTAACTTGTCTCGAATTCGATGACTTCTTTAGGTTCTCTCCTTTGGTTGGGTCTTGAGGGCACAGTCTTAAGCTAAGTGAACAGCACACCAGGCTCGAATCCAGAACGCACTTGTTTAGCATCCGTATAGCGAACGCGTAGAACACGCTTTCCGCAGAACTGATCTTAGCAACTCCTGTAATTGCGTTCAAACATGGACTGAACGAACGATAGCAGGTGATCTTTCCGGAGCATTACCATTAAGACTAAGTCCATCCATATTTATAGGAATAAACCACAATAATATTAGGAAAATAATTTTGAAACACAAAAAGCGTTTCTTTTTTATTTTTTCGTATTTGTTGAAATAAAATGTTGTCCATCGTCTTTTCATTCGATTTGACATGCAACATGCATTTAACTCTCTCACCTTTCGGTGATGAGACCTCTCTCATCTTCCATTCACAGTTCAGTTCATTTCAGATCAGTTTGCACAGGACAGTATGTGGCTAACGAGCCAATCGAGCGTCCAGATTTCTTTCGGTGGTATGCCACAAAAGAGCGTCCACCACTTCAAACAATATCTTCACAAATATATTCTGGTATGAGAGTAATCTGGAATACAACAGAAAACTCCCCTCACCAATATGTTAGGAGAAACATTAGTGCGTTCCAAAGACAACATGAGGATCATACCAACTATTTCCTTCGGATAAAAATCAGGAAATAATGAAGGCCACACATATTCAAGTCCATTATTGAAAACCCCTACCGAAGTAGAACAAACAACTTCTTTAGGAAGTCGATTCCAGTAATTTATTACCCATTCACTAAAGAAGAACTTACTAACATTGGACCTGACATGCCGCTTGGCCAGTTTTAATGTGTAGCCCGAGCACCCACACTTGGCGCCAGAGCGTACAATTCACTGGGATGAGTAGAACTAAAACCTGACATGATTTTGAAAGTTTCAATCAGGTCCCCACGTAGCTGCCTCCTTATTAGTGAGAAGAGCTCTGGACTCAGCAAACGTTCCTCATACGACCTACCCGATTGCCCTACAATCAAACGGGTAGCTAGACTTCGAACACCTTCCAGATTGGCAATATTTTTTTCCAAATAAGGTGACCTTACTTGAACGAAATACTCGAGATGTGGTCTCACGACCGCTTTGTATAATGGTATGGATACTTCTGGGTACCTGCAGGATAAAACTGATCGAAGGCGAAAAAAGCTCTCTCCTAGCGCGTTGTGCAGCAGCCGCGCATTTATCAGCCCATTGAAAGTCCCCTGAAACTTCTCGACCTAAGTCACGAACTTTCGGCACCCCATTTATCTCAAGCATACCATCTGGTCCAGCAATCTCTAGCTTCCTAATGACTTTAGACAAGAGATAGCTTTTAGTGAAGTTAACTGTTAGATACCATGTAGCAGACCACCTGATGACCTTTTCTATATCCTCAAGAAGATCCTGTCCATCAAGTGATCCGATAATCTTGACATCATCTGCAAAAATAAAGCAAGGACACTTAAGCGACGCTGCTTTATCATCGATGAAAATGAGGAAAAGTAGCGGTCCGATTACGGAACCCTGTGGGACTTCACTAACAACTTTTAATTTCGACGAATACATATTGCCTATCCTGACACGAAAGAATCTTTTGCTTGAGAAGCCTATTATCCATTTCTTCAGAAGACCATTGACACCCACAGAACCAAGTTTTTCTGCTAGCAACCTGTGGTGTACTGAATCAAAGACGTTGCAAAAGTCCAAGTAAAAACTTTAACTTGTTGGCCATGCTGAGCAGAGTTCAGCAACGAGTAATCAACTAGATGGCGACAGATCCTATCCCTAATAAGTTTCTCCAGGATTTTACATAGGATGTTATTAAGACCTACAGGTTTGTACTTACAAACTGAGTATCGAAGGCCACCTTTATGTAACGGGATAATATTAGCCAGCTTCCAAATACTCGGAATATATCCATGTTGCAAGGAAGCCTTAAAAATACGACCCACAGCATCTGCTAGTATTGGCGCCAGGTTCTTTATAATTTGAGGGTAAATGTCGTCTGGGCCAGCAGATTTATGGGGGTTAGTTGCTGCGAGAGCAAGTTTAACCTCATCATCAGTGAAAATAACTCCTCAAGTGGAGTAACGATATCAGGCCTTTTGATGACTGGCATGTTAGGCAAATCTATTTGGCGATCAAGCCCCTGAACCGACTAAAAATATTTGAGAAAGGCCGAAGCCTTTTCTGAATCTGAAATTATTTGGGGTCCGTTTTCCTGCTGTAGGTTGCCAATACAATCGCGCGTTTTGTCTTTCGATTGGGCATAACTATAGTAACGCTTTGGGCACTGCTTTATATTGCGTGCCAACAGTGATTGAAAATCACGTTTCGCCTTGCGTTGGATTCCCACAGCTTTATTTCTGACCATTTCATACCTTCACCAGGACCGTTGTGTATGAGAAGCTTTGTACGTATTCCAGGCACGATCCCGCATTCTAATCACTCGTCGCATCGCAGGTGTCTACCACTGTGGCTTGTTGCGTTGCTTGACATGCACCAACGGTGCGAACCTATCTTGCAAGGTAGACAGACAGTAGTGTTAAGCTGCCAGTTTGTTGCTGTATCATCACCTACATATTGAGACAAGAACGTTTTGGCTTCCTCTGAGACGACTCCCCAGTCTATGCGACTGAAATTGCGCCCCAGTTTAGGAGGATGATTTTCATACATGAGTACTAGTTGGAATCTGATCAAAACATGATCACTTTTTCCTAGTGGAGTGAGATATTCTACCTGACGAACCATTTCTTCACTTGAAGAGATAACGAGATCACAGTTACACACGCCTGTGTTACTTACGAATCAATCCTGGTAGTGGCGGGTGTTTTCAAGAACACCTCCGAAAGAATCTAACCACTCGTTTCGATTTGGTCGAGTATCGCCTTGTGATACTGATGGTTAAGGCTCGGTAGAAATGGGTTAACGAGGCTTATTTTCATATTATCATTGCAAATTCAGATGATTGAATATATACAGAATAAACAATTTATATATACAATATCATTTGTAAATTGTATTGCGATCGTGTGAAAAATTAATTCTCCCATACGTGTTCTCCGTTAAATGTTAACGATATATGAGTTATATTCATCATTTTTTCGTATCAACTTGAACTTGAACTGAGGTCAATTTTGGCCGTTCAAATTTGAACAAATTACAAGATACCAGGAATTATTGGTAAACTATTGTTCCAAAATAATTGGTTACAGCATTTGCTAATAAACGGGATCATATTCGAATGATAACAATAGTAGAAGTTAAAACCACTACCTCCTTAATCTAAAATAATTATTATGGGTAGCCATATCAGTTCAGTTCAGTTGCACAGGACAGTAAGTGGCGAACGAGCCAATCGAGCGTCCAGAATTTTTTTGTTGGAAAGCTGCAGAGAAGCAACCACCACTGCCAAAGGGGTGTAGCATTGAAATAAAAAGTCTATCTAACTACTTTTAATATAGACAATGCGTCAGTGAGCTAGTGGTGCGCTGGTCATGTGCTTCGCCTAATAATCCTGAGGTCGCAGGTTCGAGTCAAGGTTGCAGAGATTGAGAAAAGGAACTGTGGGGAGAGTCACTAGTGAGAGTGCCATTGGGAAACGTATCAAAAAATGGATCCAGCTCATCAAAGCAATCGATCTGGAACGACTTGCAAAAACTTTCCTTGAGCACTGCACCTGCTATTACTTGCAGTTTGTTAGTAGGCATATTAAAAGAATTGTTTATTAACAATTATCAGCCAGTGGTTTGTTTGAACTTCTGCCGCTTTGGACAAAATTGAAATTGAGATAAGGGATATAGAAGTTAGACAACGTTATTTGGAAGAAATGATGTGTCTTCAATCCGATGACGAATAATTTACAGAAAATAATTTCGCCACCGGGACTCGAACCTGCGACCTCAGGACTGCAAGGGTGGTGGTTTTAACTTCTACCGCCATATCACTTCATTGTGTAGGAGACGGTCAAATTCTTCATTCGGACAGCTTACTGAGTGCTTCGCGAAGACAAAAGTAGTCAATTTTATGAAGAATTTGGCATCATCAGTTACATTCTGGCGCTGCAAACGAATTCAAAGAAGAACACGAGGTGGTCATTTAGCTCCATAGTACTGTGGTAATACACTGATTCAACTGCTGCTGCTTCGGTTGTTAAAATCATATAGAAGGGAAGAGGGCTCGAAGTCGAGAGTAAGAGTTCATTCATGTTACAGAATTTATTTTGAGGGGATTGTTGAGGGAGTGAGGTTTTTCTGTAAAGCTTTAGAATGCTTAAATCACATAGGTAGTTGATGATAATCCTTATTTATAAAAAACGCTTCTTTGTGGGAATCAGATGAAGTTGGCGAGCGGTAAATCATACCAAGGATGCTGTTCTCTCCCGTGTCTAGACGCAAACTCCACCACACTGTATCATCTAGCTCAAGCTGTCAAAAATCATCGTACTGTGAAGGTAATAAACAGGTACTCAACCACATGTTCTTGAGTGATCTCGCCGAAGCAAGATCCTGTTGGGAATTACCAGCCCGCAATCATTGATCAGAGCGTGGGAACACTTTCGGTTACATCGAGAATTTCAGAAAAACCTGATAGCTCACTGTGCTCAAATATAGAATCACCAAGTGATTCCTGGTTAAGCAACCAAGGCGCTTATAAACGACCATATATTCCGGTGCTTACATCCACATCAATTACACACCACAATGGGTTTCTGACTGTTTGCCTTCATTAACCATTAAGATTGAATTCACTGAGCCTTGTAACAGTGGTATAGTGGTCTACTTGAATGCCATTATTGAATAAGGTTCTTACAAAGAACCTCGATATTCACATATAGAATTTCAAATGGATTCATTGTCGTGGTTTTTTTTTGCAAGAACCCGATTAACAGTAGCATTCATTAATATACCTTTGTTTGCCATGTTAACACTTTCAAGGCTCACTGAATCAAATATTAATGTCTCTGCCCGATGAAGGCAAACAGCCGGTTGTGGTATGTAGGTGATATGGATATGAGCACCACAATATAACGATATACCAATAAATGAAAGTTTGTAATGAATCGGTTAGAGCAGATTATTGGTAGTTTCGTTTCTCACACAGAAGCTTCGTCATACCAAGGTTTTCAGTACGAACAGAGATCAGGTTTAAATTGCATTCACCTGACCAATCATATGCCAGCTAAGAACCACACAGGCCCTGGTGAGCTGAGCTTAAGATGGACAGACGAGAATATCTTAATTGTTTCGATTGTGCGCTGAACATCCTTTGACGGTTTATACTTCATGCGTAGTCCTTGCGCACACTAGGGGTCCCGCACGTTAATATTCATCTGCTGTCGGGTAACCAATTAAAGAGGCTGAGCGCTCCTAACCTCAATAACGCATCTAAATGATAAGAAACCTTCACACCGCACGACGAATTGCGTATATAAAATCAACAGTAAGGGTTACTCTGGAATATATGTCGGGTAAACTCGAGAATCAGCCACAATATACCAGTGAATATCAATCACTGATCCCATACTCAGCCCCAGCTGAACACTGGTCATAGCGTTGACGTTGATAACGTAGAAGTGATCAGGTGAGGGGTAAAACCCTGCTTTAATTGACTTTACGCTGAGGCGGTTGAGAAAACAAAGGCTCGTAAGAATGTGGGTAACAAGGTGGATGGGGTTGATATCTTAAACAAGCTGGCGTGCAGCAGATGAAATTGAAGTGCGCGACCCCAGGTGCGCGCACGAATTACGCAAGCAGGCTAATCGGTCAGCGAGTCAACCACATCTTTGTACAAAAAAACAGTTAAGAGATTACACAGCATGCAGGGTTGCATCGATTGATTCTAATCTCGCCTATCTACTTTAAAAAGCCCAGCGGCCACTATGGCCCGCGTAGTATTGGCCTGGTTAGGGTTCTTCATGTGAACGTAATTCAAAACTGATACTTGTTCGTACTGACATCTTTTAGTTTGATGAAGCTTGTCAGAAGCTTAACGTTACCAATAAACTGCTCTAACCGATATATCACAAGCTTTCTTTTCCACTAATATGGTTCCCAATCGGTCACAAACATCTTCCCATATATTGATTACCCAAACGTACGTTTCCGATCGAAATTCACCTCTCGCCACATCATATTTGTAATGATTTCTACTCCCCCTTCGAACCACACGGACGAAATGTGAAATTCATACACATATCCAGTGTTATTGTATAGCTATTGTTTTTTCACCACAAATCTTGAATATCGAATTTCCATAACTGTCTAGGTTTTCCATGACCCGTACGAACTCCGAAAACCGGAGATACATAGAAGCCCAATGTGCGCTACCAAATTGACAGTGAGAAACAACCACACGGTACACCAGAAATATTGGCTCAAAATAATTGTGGCTAGTTGATTAAAACGGTTCTTCGACCCATGAGGCTAGATTATTAAAACATTTTGGGGAGCAATAGTGTGATAGAACGCTGTAATTGTGGAAGATGATCCTTTCGAGTCTGGATCAGGTGGCCGACAAAACGCAAAGCTGTGAGTGATCCACCTAGTGTCAGTCTTAATACGGGTTGGTTAATCGAGGCCCAGGTAAGGATTTGAACATTTTTATTACCACATCAAAACACACGGGAAAAATCAATATGCACACGAAGCCTGATAAGCTCCTGTCTAGATATAGCTGACAACACACAAACTAGGGATATGTGAAACGCAGTTCGTATGACCCCATTTGTAAAAATAGTCACATGTAAACAAGGGCTTCTTAAACTTTTATAAAAATCCAAAAAATGCATAACAATGACGAATAACGGTAAAATGCACGCAATTTGGTGTGTATGTTTTCTGCGCGAGCTATACTTGGTCCGAATCGAGTTGAGGGTTGATGCGATCAAACAATTCGGCCAAATTATACTTTCGATAGCGTCCAAAGTTTTCCAATATGCTCAAACAAGCTATGTTCCGTAACACGCTGACCATAATCGTCACTGTAGAGTCCGTGTAGGTGCATTGCCACGAATCGTCAACCTTTTTGACAGCAGAAACCACTTCGCGAATCGTATCATCGCGCGAAATACGATTGTAATTGCGAACTTTGAATAAAACGGTAAACGTTTTCGGTCCACTCAAAGTCTGTTCGGATGCGTGATAGTGGGGTACCGTTGGACACAGCGAAATCAACGATTGCTCATTCTCTGTGTTGATTATCGCGGTTTGTTTGGGTTTGAGGAAGATTTCCCACATGGAGCTCATACAACGGGCGATCGCGTTCGTGTTGGCTGCACAGGTGCATGCGACTGGCATAAAGCGTAAAATGCTATGAGTCTCAGATTTCTTGGTACTGAGAAGATTTTCATAGATTTCGTTAGCTAGTTCGGTTGAGCTCAATAAATTCGTACATTGTAAGACAAAAATGCATTTTTTAACACCTGTGCGGACGTAATAAAACGCGTATTCCTTTTTGGTTGATTTATCGGAGGTATCTTTGGGATTAGGCAGGTTTTCGTCTCTCAATTGAGATATAATATCATCCTCGTCGTGCTCAGGAGGACATTCTGGAGTCGCTTGATCACACGTGTGCGCAAGTGACACATTCGCAGCAACGTCCTCACGTGGATCCATTCCGGTTGCTCGCAATAGGGCATCGTTCAGCAATCGGTAAGCCTCTAACAATGCTGGGCCTTCTCTTCTTTCTGTAGTCACTAAGAAACCGGTCATTCCGGAGAGGAGGATTTTAGGCACCTGCCCAGGTTTGATAACACTCGATTCTCCCCGTCGTTTCACAGCAAGTGCAGATTTTTTATACATAGATTTGATTTTACTTTTTTTGGAACGATTTTTCATTTTCAAGCTGAAAAAAGAGAAATTGCGTGAATCATTTTGTCGGAACTGGGACTATAGAAAGGATAGACATCAATATATAGAGGGAAAAGATGTGTGTTCTATCGGGCAACCATATTCATGAAAAATAAAGCTTGTAATGAATCGGTCAGAGCAGTTTGTTGGTAACGTTCCGCTTCTGACACAGAAGCTTCGTCATACCACGGTTGTCAGTACGAACAGTGATCAAGTTTAATTTGCATTCCAATGATTAATCCTGAGCTCGTTAAGAACTGCGCAAACCATGGTAGGCATGGGTAGATATGTGCAAAATAATCTATTCGGGAATCACAGTCATCGTTACCAAGGGTCCCAGATAACTAAAAATCCACAATGAAATAAAAGTGGTGAAACCGATTTGTCGGTGGGAAGCAAGTGGCGCCAGGAGGCGGTAATTTTGCAGAGTTGTGTGCCTAATCTGAATTACTAACCACGCCTTGGTTGTATTTTATAATAGGGGATGGTTCACTTGATTTCGCGCTACTGATGTAAACCATTCTTACTTGTCCAAACGTAAAATAAAAACCAAAAAGTTAAGAAGTGTGTTACGGACAATAACATGATCTCGTAAGCGATAAGACAACACGTGTTACCGAAATGAATAATTGAGAACAGGTTTGTCGCTCAAAGGATGTTTACTGCGTTCGCACGGATTGTGTAAGGATTTCGAGCACCTCGAAAAATGTTTTTCGTATGATGCCATCTAGCTGTAGGACTAAACGTCGTAAGTACTCAATCAGTTCGATTAACACCGTCAGAGCAGCAGCCACGTTACAACTTATACATATTCATTTCTATGAGTTCGAACGCAAAGGCTCTTGACAATGAATAAAAATGGAAGTAAATAGACATTTGAGTAAGAGAAACGGTCGAAACTTAGAAAAGAAAAAAGATGGTTCAATTCGGAGAGCAGATCAATCGACGGCAAAACGAAAACCACGAAACCCAAAAAATCAGAGAACAGATTACGATTGTTTACATGTGATGTTTGACGTCAGAGAAGAGTCGTCGAGACTGCGGCTGTAATAATTGTGGCTAGTTGATTAAAACGGTTCTTCGACCCATGAGGCTAGATTATTAAAACATTTTGGGAAGCAATAGTGTGATAGAACGCTGTAATGGTGGAAGATGATCGTTTCGAGTGTGGATCAGGTGGCCGACAGAACGGCAAAGGTGTGACTGACCCACTCAGTGTCAGTCTTAATACGAGTTGGTCAATCGAGGCCCGGGTAAGGATTTGGACATTTTTATTACCACATCAAAACACACACGGGAAAAATCAATATGCACACGAAGCCTGATAAGCTCCTGTCTAGATATAGCTGACAACAGACAAACTAGGGATATGTGAAACGCAGTTCGTATGACCCCATTTGTAAAAATAGTCACATGTAAACAAGGGCTTCTTAAATTTTATAAAAATCCAAAAAAATGCATAACAATAAGGGCAAAATGCACGCAATTTGGTGTGTATGTTTTCTGCGCGAGCTATACTTGGTCCGAATCGAGTTGAGGGTTGATGCGATCAAACAATTCGGCCAAATTATACTTTCGATAGCGTCCAAAGTTTTCCAATATGCTCAAACAAGCTATGTTCCGTAACACGCTGACCATAATCGTCACTGCGGGGTCAGTGTAGGTGCATTGCCACGAATCATCAACCTTTTTGACAGCAGAAACCACTTCGCGAATCGTATCATCGCGCGAAATACGATTGTAATTGCGAACTTTGAATAAAACGGTAAACGTTTTCGGTCCACTCAAAGTCTGTTCGGATGCGTGATAGTGGGGTACCGTTGGACACAGCGAAATCAACGATTGCTCATTCTCTGTGTTGATTATCGCGGTTTGTTTGGGTTTGAGGAAGATTTCCCACATGGAGCTCATACAACGGGCGATCGCGTTCGTGTTGGCTGCACAGGTGCATGCGACTGGCATAAAGCGTAAAATGCTATGAGTCTCAGATTTCTTGGTACTGAGAAGATTTTCATAGATTTCGTTAGCTAGTTCGGTTGAGCTCAATAAATTCGTACATTGTAAGACAAAAATGCATTTTTTAACACCTGTGCGGACGTAATAAAACGCGTATTCCTTTTTGGTTGATTTATCGGAGGTATCTTTGGGATTAGGCAGGTTTTCGTCTCTCAATTGAGATATAATATCATCTTCGTCGTGCTCAGGAGGACATTCTAGAGTCGCTTGATCACACGTGTGCGCAAGTGACACATTCGCAGCAAGGTCCTCACGTGGATCCATTCCGGTTGCTCGCAATAGGGCATCGTTCAGCAATCGGTAAGCCTCTAACAATGCTGGGCCTTCTCTTCTTTCTGTAGTCACTAAGAAACCGGTCATTCCGGAGAGGAGGATTTTAGGCACCTGCCCAGGTTTGATAACACTCGATTCTCCCCGTCGTTTCACAGCAAGTGCAGATTTTTTATACATAGATTTGATTTTACTTTTTTTGGAACGATTTTTCATTTTCAAGCTGAAAAAAGAGAAATTGCGTGAATCATTTTGTCGGAACTGGGACTATAGAAAGGATAGACATCAATATATAGGGGAAAAGATGTGTGTTCTATCGGGCAACCATATTCATGAAAAATAAAGCTTGTAATCAATCGGTCAGAGCAGTTTGTTGGTAACGTTCCGCTTCTGACACAGAAGCTTCGTCATACCACGGTTGTCAGTACGAACAGTGATCAAGTTTAATTTGCATTCCAATGATTAATCCTTAGATCGTTAAGAACTGCGCAAACCATGGGATGCATGGGTAGATATGTGCAAAATAATCTATTCGGGAATCACAGTCAACGTTACCAAGGGTCCCAGATAACTAAAAATCCACAAATTACGATGTTACATGTGATTGTTGACGTCAGAAGAAGAGTCGTGGAGACTGCGGCGTAAGTTTGGAAATAAACCATGTGCCGAGTAATACGGATTGACTGGTGGAGCGTAAAAACCGCGCCAAACAACAAGAAAGGCAAAAGAAAATAGGGTTCAAAATGTCTCCACAGCGAGGAAACAATCGGTGATTCTAATCTGTGGTATATATTATATACCATATATACTGGTGTGCAATCGTGCAGCATTTCTGTGGCTGTGCGGCTAAACATCGTGTTTAGATTGATTGGACAAGGTAGTGAGTGCTGCGAGTAACGCTGGAGTCTCACTACCATTTCTATTTTATTCCCCCTCATATTGTCAAGGCCTGGGCACACGGATTGATCTCAGCCCACGTGCAGTCTCGACCTGTGTTGCGGACTTTGCCTGGATCAGGCTTGGTGCTTTCCTACATTAATACATAACATATACCGTAACTTCAGTGACTTGGATTGACAAAGTTAAAAGTTGACAGTAGAGATCGTCTAACGGATTGCAGCACATGCCAACAGCTGCCTGGGTAGACTGATTTCGTTGCATTGGACATACCTTCCGCAAGTTTTCCGAAAACATCATCAAACTTGAAACCCAGAGGAAAATGAATAAAATCTTGTTGTCGTGTTTGAGAGGGGTATGAATAATATGAGAGTCATTGGAACAACTTGAAAGTTTGGCAGAAGACGTGCCAGAAGTGATTACTGTCTCTAAACACTAAAAACGACATGTGAAATAAGCTGAAGAAATTAAGGTAAAATGTGACCCGTGATAAATTTTATCAACTATTCAACGGTGAGGAGCGAGGTAGAATTCAAACCACGGTTGACTTTCAGAATAATTCACTGCTCATGCTACATCAAGAAAATCACTGATCAGAATCTAGGGTTCAC
>JACCGJ010012559.1:0-15504 GCA_013407085.1 Atriophallophorus winterbourni
ATCAACAGATCATGCACAATATCAAAAACATTGCGAAGTTAACGCTTAAAATCACACAGATTTCTTTTTAAAAATATTTTATGTGGGTTAGAGGAAGAATGCCAACAAGATCACACGAGCACCAATTAGTAGAGGACCTAAATCCTAGTTTTCATATAATACTGACAAAGGAAACCACCTCAAGCTCAAGAAATTCGCTGAAGAACGAATGGAATTCGAGACAGTTGAACAACGAACTGATTTGATTGGACGACATGTACAGACAAATGAAAAACATAAGCGGCAGAATGCGACCAATGACACGCCTACAAACGAATAAAAGACGACTCAACAAATAAGATCATTCACAACCTACAAAGCCAGCTCGGCGTGTATCGATATAGCAACATCTCATTCATGAGACACAGATCATTTCCTAGAGAAACCACAAGACACTGACAAAACAGTCACAGGTACAAGATAATTTTGATTTCAAAGCATATAGACCCGTCGCGTTCAGTAGCGACAAATCGATATATGTATGTATGTATTAAATGACAAGCGTTATCCAGCCAAAGTGCCGCACACTCAGAGACTACATGTGGGCTAAGATACTGTCAGGTTGCCGGGGCCTAGACAGATATGGGAAAGAAAATAGAAATAGAAATGGTAGTGAGACTCCAGCGTGTTTCAGAATGCAGCTCACCACTGATGGTCAATCAGTTTAGCACGGTGTTAGCCGCACAGCACAGAAGTACTGTACGATTGCACACCGATATAAGGTTGAATAAGGTTTGTCAAGGCTTTAGGGACTAGCATGCGCATTTGTATAATTATGCCAATTCTACGAAATAACAAAACTTTTCGATTTGGAGTACAAACTAACACATACCTGCGGTTCAAGTTCCGCGCTGGTTCTTTTAGAAGGAGGATGAACAGGCTGCTTGGAGACAACAGATGCAAGAAATTTAGAGTAGGAATTGAGGTTTTGACGGAGCAACTCATAGTTCGGAGTTTCGTCGTACGCCAATGAAGCAATCGTTTGCATGAAGCGTTGAAAATCTGAGAGAAACGGAACAGAACCAAAAACGATCAAACGGAACAATTCAAATATTTCACGAAACAAAAATAAATTTCCCATGCACCCACGGTCGAAATTCACCGTGGGTGCACGTTTGTGCTGTGCGAGTAACACCGTGTCGAATTGATTGGCCACCAGTAGTGAGCTGCATACTGAAACACACTGGAGTTTCACTACAATTTCTATTCTATTTTCTGTCTAGGCCTGGGCAACCTGACAGTATCTTAGCCCGAGTGTAGTCTGTGACTGCACGACACTTTGCCTGAACAAGGCTTGTGCTTCCAATCAAATCAAAATCAATTCGCCACGAGGACCGGTACCACAATGGTTTTAGGTTTCTTGAAAACCGAGTTTACAAGTGATCGTTTTGTAAGCACATTTTCGAGATGTCTGCTTAATCCAGCATGCCGTCAAGTGAGGTGGCGAGGAGAGTTTACTATGAGGCAAGGCTGTGAAAGCTGCAAACAGACTGTTTTGGTGACTTCGCTTTGTTCACTTATGAAACGTGAATGAATGCATGTTTGATTCGAGGCGAACACACATCATGCGAGCGTCTGTGTTTTTACTGTTCTTTTTTCTTCCTCATATCTGTCTAGGCCTGGGCAACCTGACAGTATCTTAGCACACGTGCAAACTCTGATTGTGCGGCGCTTTGTCTGGATCAGGCTTGTGCTTTCATACCATACCTGTGTTTTTACATCTTACTCGTCCACATCTATATAGGATTTTTAGTGTCCTGGCAGTCGAGCGTTTGGTAATACTTCCGACTGACGTAATGCCGTCCAGGATGATAACGATGAAAAATACTATATGGAGTGAACTTACAAAAAATGCCCACAACCACGCGTTTAACTGCAACTAAATGTGCATTTGTGTATGCACGCTAAACGTAACCACCAGTTGTTCCAAGGTTTGAGCTGCGGTTTACATGTTTCTTCTTATCACATATTTATTACAATTTTTAATAATCTGTTAACTACCTCATCACAGACACAACTCGGTAAATAGTACACTATGAGGATCTGTGTGAACACAATCAAAATAGAATACACGGAAGACTTAAGCATTCGGTACGTGCTACCGGTGTAATGCTGTCTGTGATGGATAATGATGATGATGATGATGATACACGTAAGACACAATTGCGGGGCTCACCTGGGCTGGAGGGCAAACCGGTTTCCGAAGTAAGCAGAGAGAGTTCGAGCATTGCTTGTTTTTTGAGCGCAGCGACTTGAATTTTAATGCGTTCAGGAACATTTTGACGCAACGCGGAATCTGAAAAGGCAGATAAACATGGTCAAAGGAAATACATATTGACGATGCATAAATGGCAGCATTACTATTTGAGCGAAAGTGGTTGATGAACAAGAAGTGCATTAAACTTCATCGAGAGAAAGAAAACAGAAGTAAATAAGGTGAAATAAAACTGCAGCTCAGATGAAAAGACTCACTTAAGTGTACTTTGTGTTATTACACGAACAGAGCTTATTACTTTAACTTTACTTTTGTGCGACTATCTCCTCCTGAAAGATGAGTCGGCTTCAATGAGGAGTTTTGGAAATTTCGATACAAAGGGGCATCCTCACTCGGCGTTTGTTCGAATCAGCTTCTCTAGCCTTTGCACAACCAAATGCAACCTGCAAGGCAACAGGGAGTTGCCAGAAAGAAGTGGTGTTCACCAACAAACCGTCTGCCAGACTGTTTCAGATTTTTCCTCAGGGTTTTCTCCCGAAGCCTTTCCCGAGATCGGGTATCCCGCAAGGCAGCGGAGGTTTAAAATCAGGGTTTCCTTCCCTTAGATGAAATGCCCTCCCAGGCTAACGAGCTCTATCTGCCCGAAGAAAACTGGTTTTCAGGCGCCAGTCACTCGCCTTCGCCCCTTCTCCTGTTGGTAGAAGCAGTTCCGCCGGGCTCGGGGAGCCACTCGTGCAGGCCAGAAGCTGGACTTGGTTGTCAGAGGCTATTTGAGACGCATGCCATATTGGAGCATTTTATAAACAGTGGGAGCTTATCCCCACTGCCACCCCCCTTTGGAAACCCTGACAACCTTTGGAAGAGAAGCAACTACTGGAGTCACCTGCACGGCTGCCATCGTCAATTGCGCTAAGACAATCAACGTCACTAGGCCGGACAGCAAGACTAGTGGCGAAGTGCTGTTCGGTATGCCCGTCTGTGACTGAATAACGTTTTGCGCTACATCCGGGTTAAGAATGACCAATGTACTCATTATTAAGTTTCTCCTATTGGAATCAGAGGAATTTCGCCGAATCCGGGACGGAGGGTTGTCGGGCTTCACTTGAAGTTTATCTAGCGTTGAGTTTGCGATATGCTCAGCCCTAGCCAGGAATGCATCCCGATCCGCCTGATAATTAAATTCAACCAGGATTGGTCAAGGGCAGTTACCCATCTTCCTACTCGGTAGATTCGCACTGTGGAAGTAGAAGGCTTCATATCCACCATTCGGATGAGATCGTTTATACACCTACGATCAAGATCTCTGCGAGACTTAGATTCCTTAGTAAATGGTTCCGCTCGGTTAGAAACTAGTACATTTCTAGTTCTAGATTTCGGAGCAGAGGAATTGCTGTGCAGTGTTTCGATTTGCTGACGCAAACCATTCAATTCCTGAATAATTTGGTCCAGCACAGGTGAACCAGCATCAATTGAATGTTGCCGTTTTTGTGTACTGACCTTACTGGTCTTAGTACGCTTCTTGGAGGTTCCAGCTACATTGGCCACCTTGGGAGTGGTAGCTTGCCTGGATGGATGGGTTACCTGGTTAACCTGTTCGACTTTCCCCTTGGCTGCAGTTAATCTAGATTTTTTATTTGCACGTTTTTTCAAAGTTCTCCTTACGTTGGCCTCTTGGGAAGATGGTGTAACTGGTTCACTTTGTCAACTTTCGCCTTGACTGCAGTTGTCCCCGGGCTCATATTTGCACACAAAACAGATGCATAAGTTTGAGTGGGTACGACGTTAGACGTGCTAGGCGAGATTTCACTATTTTGAGGTTTTACAATAATAAAAGCAGCGTCATTGACAGCCTTATGGCAGGAGCTGCAATACCACTGCAACCAGCGGTACTTTGCATAAATTCCATAGTGAGATTTATGTATGCCAGAGCAGCTAGGGTGAGTCCAACGCTTGCAAGCTGTGCACTCAATGCCCCTGACCACTTTTTTGCAGCAATTGCCGTTAAGGCAAGCGTTAATTGTACTCATCCTACGGCGAGAAATATGAGTAGCGATAATGTACCAGAAAAATTATAGACTGATTTAATCACAAGCGTAATTGATCAGCACGAAATATAACGGACGAATTGCTTTTTATAATATAGTAAATTAGTTAGTCTATTTTACAGTAATTTCACAGAATAGGGAAAATGCGTAATAATGTTTTTGGCAGAGCGTGGAAAATACAACTGTCAAAACATCATTTCGAATTTTCGCTATTCTGTGAAATTGCTGTAAAATATACTAGCTATTTTACTATATTATAAAAAGAAAAACGTTCATTATATTTCATGCTGATTAATAACGCTTGTGATTAATTCGGCCTATAATTTTTCTGCTACATTATCGTTACTCTTACTTATCACTGTCAGATGAGTACAAATAATGGTTACCTTAACGGCAATTGCTGCAAAAAAGTGATCAGAGGCATTGAGTGCACAGCTTGCAAGCGTTGGGTTCACCCTAGCTACTCGGGCATATAAATCTCTATATGATTTATGGAAAATACCGCTGGTTGCTGTGGTATTGCAGCTGCTGACGCTGCTTCTATTATTGTAAAACCTCAAAATAGTGAAATCTTGCCTAGCTCGTCGAACGTCGTACCCACGCAAACTTATGCACCACTTTTGCGTGCAAATATGAGCCCGGGGACAGCTGCATCCAAGGCGAAAGTTGACCAAGTTAGCCAGTTACGCCATTCTCTCAAGGAGGTCAATGTAAGTAGAACTTCGAAAAACGAAAGATTTGGATTAACTGCAGCCAAGGGAAAAGTTGAACAAAATAGCTCCTTACCCCATCCATCCAGGCAAGCTACCACTCCCAATTTGGCCAATGTAGTTAGAACCACGAAGAAGAATACTAAGACCCGTAAGGTCAGTACACAAAACAGCAACATTCAATTGTTGCTGGTTCACCTGTGCTCGATCAAATTATCCAGGAATTGAATGGTTTGCGTAAACAAATTGAAACACTGCACGGCAATTCCTCTGCTTCAAAATCTTCTTCCTCTGCTTCAAAAATCTTCAAATTTTCAAGATCGCAGGTGTATCAACGATCTTATCTGAATGGTGGGTCTGAAGCCTTCTACTCCCACAGGGCGAGTCCACCGTCTAGGATGATGGAGGATGCGTAACCGCCTTCGGCCTATCCTGGTTGAATTCAAATACCAGGCGGATCAGCAGGCATTATTTCGGCCACATATCGAATATTGTGTTTAGACGTGGTTTCCTCACTACAAAAAGGACATCCTTCGGCTTGAAAACGTACAGCGCCTCGCAACTCGCATGATTTAGATTCAGCGATGGAAACCGTACGCTGCACGTCGAATGTCTCTCGATCTTTACTCCCTGAGGCGCTGTCGTTTAAGAGGTGACTTAATTAAAACCTTTAAGGTCTTGAAGGGTTTAAGTGGCGTGCCAATGAACGACTTCTTTACCTTAAGTACCGAGCTGGGCACTCGGGGCCATTCACTAAAAATGGCTACGAAGCGATGTCAGAAAGACTCCAGGAAACACTTTTGCAGCCTTAGGGTGGTAAAATTCTGGAACTTTCTTTCAGAAGAACTTACATCCTGCAGTTCCGTCTCGCGTTTTAAGCAGGGTTGCTTCTCTGCCGCTTTCCACCGAAGGGAATTCTGGACGCTCGATTGGCTCGTTAGCCACATACTGTCCTGTGCAAACTGAACAGAACCTTCAAGACTAAACATGTCACCTAATTCTGTTTCAGATGTATCTAAGCGAGCCAGTCTAGCATTCATATCTTCAGCTAAGACAATAATATGGGCGCATTTTGCACTTCGGTAATTGAGCATATAGTTAGTCACAGGCGTTCTTCTTATCGTCTGAATTGGTGTTGGTCGGGACGTAAGTTACTAAAATAAATAAGCACCTCTGATTAGAAGATTTTGAGTTGCATCTAATATTAGTGGCTAGTCTAACTGTGCATATCCTGCTATTGCAACGAATCCAATCAATTAGACAAGATTCGGCACGTGAATTCAGCACTATACTGTAAATGGTATGAAAGCACAAGCCTGATCTAAGCAAAGTGCCGCACAGTCAGAGACTGCACGTGGGCTAAGTTACTGTCAGAATGCCCAGGCCTAGACAGGTATGAGAAAGAAAAAAGAACAGGAAATATTAGTGAGACTCCAGCCTGTTTCAGCATGCAGCTCACTACCTCTGGCCAATCAATTTAGCACGGTGTTAGCCACACCAGCACTATATTAACACCCACGTGTCCTGAAATGGCAGCTTGAGATTCACCGGAGCAGCGCAAAAAGTAGCGAGTCGAAAGGTTTCTGGCAGTAAGTTCAGTATTTATTGACGGGTCATATAAGCGCGTTTCCGATAAACAACAAACGCCAATAGTTAGACTATCTAAGGTAAGAGCCAATGCAGCTTGGCCTATCTGTCTGAGGGTTCTGAGATTCATTGCTCCGATGTGAGTACAGGCCCGTCGTTTCGGAAAGTGATCTGTAAAATCGCGAATAGATGATGTTCCGACATGTTCAGCGCGCTCTTTTCTAAGGCTGGGATTGACAGACGGAGAGTTATTAAGAGTGGAAGTGGGAAGGGAAGGGTCACAAAGATTTTAAAGATTTAAGATAGCAATAATTTTTTTGGCCTTTACCCTGTTTATCGTATGATACGGCTAATTCTCTATGGGGTTCGATTTTGTAGTTATAGTCATGGTTGTATGTGTAGAACAATTACGGTTCTCCACCAAGGCCTTTGGCCAAAATGCCTGATCCATAAGGCAGCGGGTTGTGTTGAGACCGTATTCGTCAGACCTCTGTCCATTGATCTTCCTGTTATGAGTGGCTCTGAAGGTTCCCGGAGATCAACACCCAGCACAGCTCAATGGGTCATGGAGGTACACTAACCATCGCGCCACGTTAAGTTCCCGTCGAAGTGCGATGGGAGAAATAGATAAATATTACAAAACAGAACAATGAGTTTTGTCGATTTTTTAAAAAAAATTCAGTTTTTCGATATTTTATTGTCAGTGCAAAATTTAATGTCAAGGGAAAATAAAAATGAGGCACTCTCCATTAATGCCGGTTCATTGTCTTAGTTGCCAATGTATCGAGCCATATGCTCTTTCCATACTTTGCGCCCCATCCTAGCAAGCGCGCCCCTCCAAACTTGACTAGACTAGAAGTAAGCCTTTTCCCGCCATCTACTTTTCTCCTGTCTGTGCCAACTGATATATAGAGCGCTCGCGTGGGTAAACTTTCGGGTTTCATGCTCAAGATATGTCCTTACCCACGGAGACGACATTGTTTAATGGCTGTCTGAATTCTAGTACCATTGCCTGACCTCAGAGTTGCAAACGTGGTGTTGCCACCGAATTTGAGCAATCTTCGCGGACAACATTAGCATCCTAATGTCATGTTCGCAAACTGCTCACTGTTCACTCCCGTAAAGCAGTGCTGTCCTTAACGAAGTAGAATAAATCATTTCCTTCAGACTCAAGTTTAGTCCACGTCTTTTCCTAAGGCGCGTAAGTCTTGTAACTGCTAGCCCGTCCTTACCCATTTTGGACGTGATTTCCTTTTCATTCCCACCCCCAGTAACCACCAAATTTCCTAAACAGTTGAACTGCTCAACACGATTTAAAGCAACATCATTTATAGCAAAATGTTTTAGGGTTCCTTACCAGTCATGAAGAAGCACTTTCAACTTTCTCCTTTTAACATATAGTCCATAATTAGATGCCTCCATTGCCATCATATCCTAGTGCACGGATGTGCAATCGTGCAGCATTTCTGTGCTGTACGGCTAACATCGTGCTAAATTGATTGGCCAACGGTCGTGAGCTGCATTCTGAAATACGCTGTAGTCTCACTACCATTTCTATTTCTATTCCCCCTCTCATATCTGTCTAGGCCTGGGCAACCTGACAGTATCTTAGCCCACGTACAGTCTCTGACTGTGCGGCACTTTGCCTGGATCAGGCTTGTGCTTTCATACATTTCATACATCATATCCTAGTCTTTTCAGATAAATTTTTGGTCTTTACACAGTAAGGCAAACGTTTTTGTACCGCAAGTGCGGTCTACCCAATGGTCGACTTTGTAACTGCAACTCACCATAGTGTAGATCTTTCGGAATACAACCATTTTTCATTCTTTAGACATGACCAAGCCACCGCAGGTGGCGACGTCGTAATAGGATGAACATGCTCTGTAGACCATCTTTTGAAATCACTTCAGCATTAGTCACTTTGTCCATCCACGATATGTTCAAGATACGACGGATGCTTCGTAGATGGAAAGCATTCAGATTCCGTTCGTGTCTTGCGTGGGTGGTCTAGGTTTCACTGCAAAAGAGATATGAAAACTCTTGGCATCGAGCTTGCGAGTTAGGAAGAACTTGCTTTTGACCGCTCACATTTGAGGCATTGTGTAAAGCGTCGTCTGAAGCTGGGGAGGAGCAGATACAGCTCTTGGCTACTAAACGCAAATCACGCCGCCGGCGTGCAACTGACGCCCGACAACCGAGTTATGACCATCGTTGCCAGCGCTGTGGGAGAGATTGATCCTCCTGAATCGGACTGTTTAGTCATTCCAAAAGCTGTAGAACATGAAAATTCATGCGATTTTGATGTACATCCATGGTCGACATCGACCGAAGGAGAACAACGACACAGTAAGGCAATATCATCAGCAGAATCCAGCTCCGTAACACGTCCACCTGAAAGCAGCTCAAAGCCACCCGTGGCGAAGCTACTAAGAGAACTCTGCTGGACGGCCTTGCCTTACACATTCAATGATGTTGAACGACAGTGAAATGCTGTCGTACGCTCCACTCTCCCTATCGAGTGAGCTGGCTTTCGGAAATACCTCCCCGTGGTGCCAGCTGGGTAACCTCGATCCTCAGGGCTCAGTGAAATGTTTGCCGGTTGTGTCTCATGATATGGTATGGTATGAAAGCCCAAGCCTGATCCAGGCAAAGTTCCGCACAGTCAGAGACTGCACGTGGGCTAAGATACTGTCAGGTTGCCCACGCCTAGACAGATATGAGGGGGGAAATAGAAATGCCATCAAACAATACATTTAAGGGATGCTCAATGTTACCGTTCGTTCAACTTCTAACCGCGTCATCGGTCAAAGCCATGGAGTTCGGTATCAATGTTCGGAAATTGTATGGAGCTGCCCGCTCATGAAAGCGGAAGCTGGGTCACCTCCGAAAAACATGTTACGAGCGAAAGAGATGAGGTAGCAATGATATCATGATATCATGATGTGTAATGGAAAAAATTTCTTAGATCAGAAAACATTTCCATACAGTAGTAACAACCGTATATCTCTCCCAAAGTAAACAACACGGAGCCGTTCAAACAAACGTCGTTAATTGCGTGTCATTCATGCGGCGAAAACATTACACCAAATTAAATATGGATGTTTTGGTCGTGTTTAAGATCTCAGCCAATGTGATGGAAACGTAGAATTGATATTGACTTAAAATCTATAGCTTCCACTTAAATCTTCCACTGGAAATAGCCTTAAAACCCATTTGACATTGAACTTGTTTATTTACATTTAACATAGTCACTGAAACAATATACATATAAAATGAACGATGATTGTTAATGACAAAGTGGTATATATGTGTTTCGTTTCAACGCGTTCTCAACGCAAAATTGTGTCCTTCTTCTTGAACAATCTAATGTTGACGATTTCGTCAAATATGACTATTTTCTGAGACGTTTGCGAGGTCTGGAAGTTGAAGAGTAATCGAATTGGTAGATTTATGTTGGTCTAAATAGCATGATATCATGATATGGTGGGTTTTCGCTTGGCAAGTGTTTTCCTTATAAAAATCTACCGAAATCCGATAATCATATCATGACGTGGTGGATGTAAACCGCCACGTTTAAAGTCTGCCCCTTACCCTATTTAGTTGCATTTTCTGGTGGACAAGCGAAATCTGCAGACACGAACCAATAACAGGTTATCTGGCTCTGAACTATAAGTTTCCTGAAAGGGGCCTACGAACCGCTACGACGGTAACCGGTCACCGATATGTGCTAACCTCGCTCTCTCCACTGCCTTGTTGGTAAAACCATTGCGCTAAAGACTTGGGATGTAAACTCCTAAACAAAATCTCCCCTACTTCGGTGCGGGCAACCGGATAGTAACACGCCTAGGTTCAACAATGCCAATTTCCCAAATACTCACCACGCCGGCTATTTTCGAAACCCACTCTTCTCAACTCCACTTTCAAACACGTCAATTTCTCATCTGTTCCGATGAACTTCTCTTAGAACCGTAGATGGCGCGTGAGAACCATTATCATCATCATTGACACCATTACACCGGTATCAAGTCCTTAACTGCCATACAACCATGACATAATATACATTCTAAAAAAATATATGGGAAGGGTGGGACCTAATAAGTTACTGAACCTTTAAAAGATTAGACATAGGGATGAGGTGCCTACACCTCGGTTCAAACATACATTCAAGCAAGTGTTGTGAACGAGTAGAGCAGCATCAGCATGACAGCTTCCTTGCGGCTTTCCTTGCTACGCCTCATAACAAGCTTTCCTCGCCACTTAAATCATTAAAGTAAGCAAAGGTAATCTGGGATAAGTTGCTTTCTGCTCAAATGAAACTTGGATTGGCATTAAGTTTTGTAGATGAATAGAGCCGCGATATCATGGCACCTACGCTTCTGTCTAGGCCTAGTCAACCTGACAGTATCTCAGCCCACGTGCAGTCTCTGACTGTGTGGCACTTTGCCTGGATCAGGCGTGTGCTTTCATACATACATATACCCACGCTTCACAACAAACCACTAATTGGCAACACATGGTTAATCGCACGCCAACTGCTGTCTACAAGACTGTAATTGAAAGCGATGTAAGTCAAATCTCTTCATAAATTACCCGGTCATGTCTTGCAAACCTCGTTGGATTGAATTTAGATTAATATGAGGCAACAATTACTCGGTTAAATGTTGGGTTAGTTTTTACATCATAAGAAATTCGATTTCTCAATGTCCCTTGTGATTTTTACAGGTTTACAATGGCCGTCGATTTATACAAGGCCTACATTTCAAAAATCTTCAACTCTTGGACAGAGATCAAAATTGCCCGTGAGCATAGTTCTGGAGGTAGAGCAACACATCAGAAAATCGATTCGCTTGTGCGGTCTATTCCCCAGTTGATCCAAGTGTTAAAATACGAAGAGAAACTATCCGATTACTTGGAAGACTTCCTGGATAATGAATTAAACATCATTTGTGAAGACGATTCAGTGCCTTGTGTTGCGAAACTCTTAGTGGAAGGGATGAATCTTGCGATAGATAACAATCTTGTGGAACTGAAAGAGAGATTTGACAAACTTTCCGATGGTTGTGATTTATCCCAATGTCAGGCAAGTATTCCATGTGTAAGCGATCAAGATTCCGGGACCAGTGAGTCTGAAGGCACAGATGAAGATGACCCTGATGTACAAATGGAATAAATTTCCTATCTGTAAACTTTTGCGTTGTGTATTTGAGGCAGTATGTATGCAGATCATCACAAGCTTGGAGCCATACTAAGTTCCCTATGCTCATCGACTGTACGTAGGCTGAAATATGTATGCATGCCTGTATATGTATATCACGTCTCTGGTAAGAGGACAATTAGACAATATTCTTAAAAGAATATAATGTGGCATGCGAACCTGTCCCCTGGGCAATGAAGTCAAATGCATTGCTTCTACAGCTTTTCGATGTCCCGTAATCCCTGAACGAAAGACTGAATTAGCTGAGGATGACAGCACTTCTCATACAGGACGCAAAAACCCATCGAATGTCCCCTAGAAGGTTGCCTCCCACGCCTGATTTTAAAACCATGTTCCAGATGATTAGACGCTCGTCATTTTCGTAAGCACACACTTCTGCGAGCGTACTTATATTGTGATAAATAATTTGATCTCCAAGATCAACATTTTCGCTAGACATCTATCACTTAGTGTAACTTGTATTTTTCATCACGGCTCAAACGATTGAGCAAATTTATTTTGCGTCAAACTGCCAACATCTTGTTCGATTTTTATCGGTAACCGTTATTTTGGGATTTCATGTCTCTTATTCGGCACTTGCTACTGACTTAATACCGCCATGATGTTCATGTTCGAATTTATGGTCACAAGACAGCTAGTACTCCATCGATCCACTCATCTGGCGACCCGCAAAAATATCTTTTATGTATAACTGAAAGGGCGCAACACCGTAGGTAGCGTGTCAAAACGTAATATTTTTGCTATCGAATGTCCTGACTGTTTTACGTAAGCTGACAATTATTTCAATCTTGTTTTCCGACTGAATTACTACGCAAGCGGGTTACCACACCTCATTTGCACGGATGTGCAATACTTTTGTGCCGTGCGGCTAACATCGTGCTAAACTGATTGGCAACCAGTGGTGGGCTGCATTCTGAAACTCGCTGGACTCTCACTACCACCTCAATTCTCTATTTCCTGTCTGATATCTGTCTAAGCCTGGGCAACCTGACAGTATCCTAGCCCACGTGCAGTCCCTGACTGTGCAGCAGTTTGCCTGGATCAGGCTTGTGCTTTCATACATACATACCTAACTTAAGTAAGCCATTGGGATGAGTGCCTCAGATATGTTGACTCTAATATGAAAAATTCACCGAGATCGACGATACAACGGCGAGCGAATTTTGAGGTTTGCTAATCACAATCGATTGTATGATTATCGCATCATCATGTTTAGATCCAATCATATTGATTTTATTCCATCATTAATTTTCCTGCGTATCGGATGTAAAATCATCGAATACCGATGGTACTGCTCATGCTTTGCGTTAAGTTTCAGTCCCATTTGTCTTAAATCCCACTAATTACAAAAGAAAGTCGAGGCGGCTGAAATGTCCACAATATCACAGACTGACAAACTATCTAGACTGCTGCGGTCATCAAACAATTTTGTGATTCAGGTTTCAGACAATTCAAGGCTTGCGGTTCTATTGCTGCATCTGAATCGTTGAAGAAATCGTAACTCCTCATCGTCAGGCCACATAATGACAAGCTGCACTCCACCAATCGATTCTTAGCGTTTCGACTTAAATATTCACAATTCCTGCCTTTCAACACGAGATGATTCGCTGTTCTGTTGAACAGTTATAGCCATGCGAAGCCAGTTTAGCAAGAATGGCCTGATGCGTCGGAGAACCTGGCTCACTGCAAACTTTTTCTTAGAATTGTGATATACTCACGCGGATTCCTTCGATTTCTCAATGGTTAGTGCTAGTGGCAATGTTGTCCATCAAACAGCTCTATTCGAATACTTGACTGGATAATGCATCCTCAATTGGCTACTTCAAAGACGCCCCTATTGGATGGGGACTCATTATTTATCATGACTTGACTATTCTAGCGCTTTCACTATCCAGTTTTCAGAGCCATTCCTTTGGCGGAGCGGTGTGAATCTGGTGAACTTTTAAAGAATAGGTGGTGTGGTTGACCGGTTAAAAGCTTCGAGCGGGTTACGAAACCATACTGTCAATAGAAAACAGTAAAGTGCCCAGTCACCTCTCAATTGTGTTATTCTAATGGAGACTGGTTTGGAGGTATTTTGACTTTGATGAATCCGATGGTTCTCTTGATACCTCATACACATAATAAAAGTTAATCTTAGCCACAGCTAGGGATGTTGACGATTAATCCGTACTCGCTGTGAATATTCTCGAGTCGCAGAATAAGATGAGGTTTCCTCGCACATCAAACCTTGAATTTATAGGTAATTTTCTCACTACATACTGGTTTGTTTGTACTACACTCCCGACTATCTAGAGCTTGTATTTCTTGCACATGCTTTCAAGAAGATTCGTGCGACGTTCATCGGAAAGTCTTATTAAGACTAAGGAGCGGTATTATTATTGGCCTCCGTCGGCTGACGTGTGTGAAGGTATGAAAATCACAAAGTTCGAATCAAACAATTTGCGCACTTATAGAATACCCGTCAGATTGCCAAGGGCCTGGAAAAAATAAGTTGTAATGGTGGTAATGAGACCTTGACCGTGTTTCCTCATGCAGTTACGATATACACATTTTTCACAAATCTTTACTTGAACCGCATTCTTTTCAATTCGCTGACTACTGAGCTCAGAAACCATCCCATGATAGCATGAATCTTACTGTCTCATGTGCTCAAAGAGACGAGTGATACACAATCAATGCATGCCGCCCGGAATAAACGTTAAAGTTAGACAAACACCAAACAAACATTCACTAGTTTTTCAAATATCTAGAAACGGCGCATTCAAATCATGCGTTCCCGAGAGTTTGCTGTGTCCGATCAGCCGCTTCCAAGTACACATCCAACGATACATTCTTCTTTGTATGATCACGGGTTAACGGGATAAGCAGTCCCGACAAGGGAAGTGGCGGGCGATGTTCAGCAAGACCGAATAAATTCCGTAACGCTTGTGAGGCTGCCTCTTCTTGTGCGATTTCTATCGTTTCTCCTGGACCTAAAAATGCAGGAAAATGTTTCGCAATAATAGAGGTAGTGAAGAATGAAATCCAGTAATGGTAATCATCATCAGACACAGCATTAAACCGGTAGCATGTACCGAATGCTTAAATCCCACAACCATGAAAAAGTAAAATTATAAAAGATGGGGGAGGGTGGAACTTAAACAGCTATGGATTCTATAGAAGAGTGTATGAAATGTATGTATGTATGAAATCACAAGCCTGATCTAGGCAAAGTGCCGCATAGTCAAGCAGTGCACGTCGGCTAGGATACTCTCAGGTTGCCCAGCCCTAGACAGATAAGGAAAATAGCAATGACAATGAGACTCCGACGTGTTTTCGCATGCAGTTAACTACCGTTGGTAAATCGATTTAGCACCATGAAATCTGCATAGCACAGGAGTGCTGCACGATTGTACATCAGTGCAGAGAAGAGTAAGCACAACCAAACTGGGAGGGACATACATTCAATCAAATTTCGTGATAGTCAGAAATTGTCATACAGTTGTGAAGATTCGGTTTTGCACATACATCTACACCATAATTCTGATTACCCTGCATTCATGTCGTTCCTTGAATACGAAAGAAAACGTAAAAAATTCCAAAGTTGTGAAATGACTTGTGTGACTATGAGGCAAACAAGTTAGTGTGACTTGAGGATTTTTCACATACTACTGCACGCAATGAGCTGTCGCCAAAATGATGTTACCA
>JACCGJ010012560.1:0-51284 GCA_013407085.1 Atriophallophorus winterbourni
TGCTGTACTTATAACAGAACAGAGTTCAAAAGGTGCAGTAGTTTAAAGTACCTTGACGTTACAATGCAATATGGCCTCCACTGGACCAATCCTTTGTCATATCAGATATGGAAAGTTCACCGGTTTTCATTCCATACCCTCTGCCATTGTTCCCTTTCAGTCCCGTCTGATGCGGTAAGACATTTGCTTTTTTCTTGAACGTTTCCCCATCCTCTATACATCCTTTAAAATTTTTCTGATTGTCTCAAAATTGACAAAAGATGGCATTTAGCTTACCGCATGAAATGATGGTGTCTCAGCGATCTATTTCATCTTCTTGGTCTGAAGCAGATTCGGTACCAGGGGGTATACAGACACCACCAGTGCCGCCACAGCTGATTACTAACGAGTTCGGTTTCTATGGCGAAGTCAACTCATGTGACTACAAAAATTCATAATAACCTTGTTCATTGTAGATTCGTTAACCATTCCCCAATCCCATACAATAAGATCACCATCTCATAATTTCCACCTTTCAAAATCCTGTCCACTTGAGCATAAATTTCAATATAACTTCAATATAACTTCAATATAACTTTATACACACTCATTCACAGGGCACGGCCAAAACAACCATTATGAATCACTACTTGTCCCAGTGCTCGAAAGATCAATACGAAACCAGAACGCTGAACTTCTCCAGCGTGACCACCCCGATGTCAGTTCAAGATACCATTGAAAGCTTTCTCGAGAGGCGGATGGGCAATCTCTACGGACCCAGCGCTGGCCGCAAGATGATAATCTTCATTGACGATATCAGCATGCCCACAATCAATGAGTGGGGGGATCAGGTAATGTTAGCCTTCCGTGTAAATTTTCCAGAAAGTTTATTTTATTATTTCACGGTGGATTCACATACACCACGCAACGCGGAGCAGAGGATGCTTGATTTCTAGACTCCTTATTAACCACCCAAAACTCATAGATGTCTGAATACATTTTACGCGAAATAATTTACCTCGGTGACGCAATTTTTGTTATCATAAAGTTGTAGTTGTTATTGTTGATGCTGGTGCTGATGAGTAATCAAAGCAATGAAGCAGCTTTTAGTATCCTAAATTATAACATAAGACGAAGAGACTAGAAAAGCCCGGACAAGGTGATTTGACATCTTATCCAAGATATTTTTTGGAAGAGGATCCACGTATGGATCAGATGTATTTTAAAAGCTATTAATCAGTCAGTACTTTTACGTATGTGGGCTGCTGTGTCAACTGACCTTGACCGTGTTCACTTGTATCAGATTGACGTGGATACACACTGCGTGGAAAATCGGCCACTGATCCTGGTCATTCCTACTAGACGTGACACACTGTAGGCGTACTATAGGCTGTTTAGCGGTAAGGTCAAATAAGTGGTGGTGGGTTGACTACTACTTAATCATGTTCCCTGTCCTGACTATCACCCTTGGTTTGACGAAGCTTCTGTGTCAGAAGTGAAACGTTACCCAAAAACTACTCTAACCGATTGCACTCAAATTCTTTTGAATTATTAATCAGTCGTTCTTTTCATTCAATATGTGAAGTTATTGCACTCGAACTCCAATAGTTTGAGTCAGTAACCTTGTTTCATCCTGGTGTCATTCATCACGGTTAAACAATACCTTCGAAAGGGATACATCAGTTTATTGGACGCCTCTGACACTGACGCTTCGTCAGACGAAGGTTGCAAGTACGAGCAGAGATGAGGTTTAAATAACATTTACCTGACCGATCCTAGCTGGCTAAGGTCTGCACAGGCCATGGCGGCCGCTGAGCTCGCTAAGATAGACCGGCGAGATTAGGATCAATTGACACATAAATAAACTGTTCTAATCGATTCATTACAAACTTTCTTTTTCATGAATATGTTTCTCCAATCGGTCACAAACATTTTTTGATATATTGCTACCCTCGAAACGTATATTACATTGTATATGCTGTTTTTATTTTTGATTTGAACAAATCGGATGCATCTTTCACTTAACAGGTTGCTAACGAGATTGTCCGTCAAGTAATTGAAATGCACGGATTCTACAACCTCAAAAAGCCCGGCGATTTCAACATGATCACTGATGTGCAATTCTTGGCTGCCATGTTCCATCCTGGCGCGGGTCGCAACGATATACCGCAGCGATTGAAGCGTCATTTCTGCATATTCAATTGCACCATTCCCAGCAACAATTCGATCGATAGAATATTCCAAACACTCGCTCTCGGGCATTTTACCCCCGCGAAGGGATTTCCCAGTGACCTTGTGGAGGTGGTTCCCAATCTGGTGTCAATGAGTAGATCGCTACTACAGTTAACCAAGTGTAAAATGCTTCCAACGCCTGCCAAGTTTCATTACGTTTTCAATCTACGTGATTTGAATCGAATTTGGCAAGGAATGAGCTTTGGCACTTCGGACGCGATTGATTCACCGGCAACGTTATTCAAGCTATGGAGGCATGAGTGCTTGCGAGTACTTGCTGATAGGTAATTCAAAAAGGATGTCGTTCGCGAATATTAACGATGCACAGGACGAGGTATTATTCATCAAATAACTAGTGTAAAAACGACAAAGTTGAACACTGCGGATGTATTCCGAACGATGTGATGCAGTTCAACTAGTCCGTTGAACAAAGCACCGTTTACGATGTATTTCTTAACGCTCATTCATATTGTCTATGGAAATAATTCCCCAAATTCATGCTAGTTAACTGATCGATAAAAGTTTTACAGTTTTCGCTATGCTATCAATCTCAAGCGTTCATTACAGCAGTCAGTTTTATGTTAAACATAGACGTGGCGAAATGAAACCCAAACAATAGTGGCGTTTATTTGGTTTAAAATCGAATTAAAGTTGTAAGATTTCAAGAATATAGCCGCTCAGTCAAAACGGATGCATTATTGTCACGCATTTTCATTGGGATTGTTCAAGTAGTGCCTATATTAATAGCATACCATTCATGGCTTCTAGAATCAAAGATTTTGATTAATCCGGATGTATATTCGTGGGTCGAATTCATAATGCTTTGCCAGAATGTAAGTACGAGAATTGAGCAATGTTCTTGCCTACAGCTTTGGAGCAACAACCACACCGACCAGATCACTAACCAAAAAACTTTTCAATCGCAGGGTTCATTAAAACAATTAAAAGAACTTCAGGCGGTAAAATCTAATAATACCATATAAGCTGACAACCAGTTAATGACCCACGCTACACTCCTGCTTGAAATTCCTTTTTCAAAAATAGCACGTTGCAATTTCGATCAGCCAAAATAAATGCTTTGTTTTAAGCTAGTCAGTAAACGTCTTACAACCCAGTGTGTCTGATGCTTTCATTGATACCTTTAGGAAATAGGCTACTCGAAAGCATTCAATAAATACCCTCTAGGGATATCGATATCAGAATCATCTAAGGCAGCTTATTATAGGTTAATGCATTTCTAAAAAAATGTAGTATTAAATTCCCAGTTCATCTGATTTTTTGTATCCCACCGTGCAGATTCTTAACATTGGATGATCACCGTTGGTTCGACAGCGCTTTAACACAGGTCACCGGAGATTATTTAACAGACGAATATGTTGCACTTTCCCTCCAACCGCCAACGTATTTCGCAAACTTTTTGAGGTGAGAATTACCTTCAAACGCCTTAATAAACTACACTTATAAACTTTAAAGAAATAAATGTTTCTCACTTGGTCAGGAAACACTGCGATTTTTTATTTCAACGTCGAGGTTCTTTGTAAGAAGCATATTTAACAGTGGCATTCAAGTAAACCTTTGTTCATTCCTAGTTAAACGTTATATAGCTTGTATATCAATCATTAGTTTGATTATTAAAGGCCGAAATACACCCAATTATTAGGTTAGGCGCGACATTTGTGTGTTATTGACTTAACAGCGCGACAGTTTAATTAGTTAGTAACTTCAAAGTGACGCAGTTCATCAAAATTACCTGCCATTCGAAAGTTAACTAAATCTTGAACGAGGATTAAATCTTGGCTATAGCTTGCACGAGATATAGTTTAGAATAACAATCTATTTCCTATTCACATTGAGGCGAAAGGCACAAGGGTTAGCTTGATGCAATTCGGTCCCCATCAAACTAGGTTCCTCGCATTGCTATACACACAAACAATCCACAAGATCTTTCAATTAAATGTTACCATTGTTGGTCTGAAAGAAGCCTTGCACATAACAAACTTGGTGGAACGGATACAATACATTCATGTTAACTGGTTTGCATTGCATGTCAAGGCATTTTGTATGACTTGAGTGAATTTACTACCGATCTTTTGGTTTATCTTATTATACCACAATGAATCTTTTGTTATTCGTGTGGTCTCACGTAGTAGGAAAATATGCAAATGAAAAGCCTGGATGATGTTTCAAGGATTTCGTTTCAAGTTCATGGGTACATGTGATTGAACTCGTAAGTCGTTCATGTACCAAACAGTTGCCTACAAGAATAAGTTGTTCATCATTCATACATTGTTTAACTGCATGCGGATATTGATCGTAATTTCCTCACCTGATCAGTGCAAACAGCACGAAAACGGTCGTGGAGTGTGTGATGGAAATGCATGAAAATGAGAATGTCATTTACGCTTGATAAGTTATTCTCAAAGTAATCGGATACCGGTATAGAGTATTACATAATTTGAACTCGGATTAAATTAATAATCAAAGTTTTGTGTGGTGTTGCCTAACACAGAGAGCCAACGCTTTTACCAGACACAAAATAGAAGGTCATAACGAGAGCAAGACTTACGATTTTTTGTGCAGAAAATGATGATCAGTTGCGAAATGTAAATATGATCTGTACCCAAACAGAAGAAGAGCATTAGATAAATTTAGCGGAAGAAAAGTAGCTCTAAGTTGGAAGACTTTTGAATAATTGGAAAAGGAGGTACATAAATTAGTACGTGCAATTTTATTTCTCCATTTTAGGGTTTAACTGGATTGACTCATACAAAATTGACGAGTTTCATTATTTGGTTTTGTCTGCGATGAAACCTTCTTTTATCGCGAACCACACTCCGTTAGCTACTCTCGCTTCTAATGTTTCAGGGATCCTCCTGAGGTGACGGGCGATGAACCCGAGGACTATGTTTTAGAAACCCCACATGTGTATGAACCAGTAAGTTAGATGTATAATCACCCCCTTTTTGTTTGCTGTTGTTTTCAACTCCAATACTCGTGCGACCTACAAACGAAATAAGTCATCGCAATATGTTTTAATCAAGATGAACACCAATCATAGTAGGCAATCGCTTTACGAATTAGCAATTATCAGATAAATGAAACAAACACTCTAGATAAATTAATCGTCAATACTACAGCGGACTATGTCCGATACTTTCCAACATACCAGTGAAATTTCGAAACGGAGTATGATTTGATCCGATTAGCGTACCTTACACGTAATAGTGCATTTAAATTATTGGCAGTTATTTCGTGTCCTGCGCACTATTTCCATTCACCGGTTAAGAGGGTCGATGCGATCAGTCACTGTAATATATGTAATATCTGTTTATTAAAGCCTAGTTCGTTTATTGACAATATCAAAGCGCTAGAGTTTTCTTGAACGAGATTCATCACGCTGGAGTTCTGTCAGTGAATCTAGATTTTTGATGTTCATTTCCGTTTTATTCATTGTAAAATGGTTTCGAAAGGCTTTTACTCACATGTTAAATACATATATTTTTGAAAGGATATTTAATCATATTTCCCATCAGATATGGAACAATTATCACCAAGGTATCGTTATGTGATTAGACTTAACATTTTACTTCAATTTTGCTTGCGTGATCTAGAAGAGATTCGCCGGCGTTGCTCTAAGTCGATTAGCAATTAAAACTTCACGTAATCTCCCTGAGCACTTTTGGAATTTTTGTGGCCAGAATACAATATGGGCGCTTTGGTTTTCTAAAAATGAAAGCTAAATAATTCGTTTGACTCAAGGTTGTGTTTTAGTGAACCCGATAAAAACGAAGCCAGACGGAACTCGAAAATGCGAGAATCCAGTATACATGATCAAATCGGATCTAATGATCAGATTTCCTGTTGTTTGACTTCGATTAAATATAAATATCATTTGCCAAGTACTTTTATCTTCGAATGTAAAGGCCAAAGCAAACAGTAGCTGTTGACAGATTCAGAAAGCCTGTTTTTTTATAAATCATGGATAAATTTTTCAACTTGATACACAAAATCAACTTTAAGTAAAGTACGAAAATAGTCGCGTAAACGGTGTAATAAGGCTGCTTAGTGGTTCACATATATCGTGAACACATTCTGCTCACAATTAGTTCCATTTTATTGTAATGGATAGATTTCATCTGCATGAACTTAAACAGTTTTCGACCAGGCT
The DNA here is from genome assembly GCA_013407085.1 of Atriophallophorus winterbourni. Taxonomy (NCBI): domain Eukaryota; kingdom Metazoa; phylum Platyhelminthes; class Trematoda; order Plagiorchiida; family Microphallidae; genus Atriophallophorus; species Atriophallophorus winterbourni. Next base: position 6,380 of record JACCGJ010012560.1, read on the forward strand.
TATGAGTGATCACATCACCTCTACTTGCACACCACAACCTGTTTCTGACTGTTTGCCGTCTTCCGACTAAAACTATATGATTAGGTTTAGTGAGCTTTGAAACAGTGAAAAGCAATAAACAAAGGCATACTTGCATGCCATTCGAAACCTTTGTGCAGCTCAAGGTTGGCTGTGCCAATCTACTTAACAGTGTCTTGGAAGTATATTTTTAAAATAGGTTTAATTCTAGATAGCCTAAATTTCTTTTACAATTTTAGCGATTTGTTGCGTTGTTTTCATTGTGTTAATTATTGAGCAATTCATTCAAACAAAATATAAATGTAATGTGCACGGATGCGAGATGAATTATTTTTGTTTCTTTTGATCCCATTCAGGTGGCGTCTTTGAGCGAACTTCGCGATCGACTTGGCACTTTCATGTCGCAATACAATGAGAGCATCCGTGGTGCGAAACTTGACTTGGTTCTGTTTGAAGAAGCTGCAACACAAGTCGTCCGCATAGCCCGCATTCTCTCCATGCCAAGAGGAAATGCGCTGCTGGTTGGAATCGGAGGATCGGGAAAACAGTCGCTCACTCGTTTGGCTTCCTTCATCGCCGGGCATCAGACACATCAAATCACTCTGAGTCGGTGAGTAAACAATACACAGCGTTTTAATTGACCGCGATGTTCGGAGCTTTGCATCGTACGGATTTTAAATTGTATAAGCGTATGGGAACGTTTGGTGGGGAGTTTGCTTTTCGCTTGAGCAATGTCCAAATGCGTTAGAATCGTGGTGTGATTGCAATAAACATTGACGTTCATGTTCATTGTTCAAAAAATGATTTTACACCACGGAACAGCGGGATTCTATTTTCTAATGAATCAGAATAGAAACTAAAAGCAAATAATTCTACTTCCATTGTGCAAGCACGGATAAGAAGGTTTTCTTACGTACTTTCATAGCTATATATATTGTATGCGGGTGTGCTCACATTGTATAGGTGCTGAAACAACAGTTAGATAAGGTTCGCAACGAGATATAATGTTCAAAAGCCTAATCACAAAACAAAATATCCGTAGTTGCCAGCTTCTCGATTGTACACACTCCATGACTGGTTTCATAACATTTAGAAGCATCAGAATCACGGAGTTCTTTCTCGATAATCTGTGAAACGTCAGAGGTTTCTCGTTCTTAGGCTTTTAATATTTGTTCTCAATCTTACGATTTTACATGGTGCAAGATGAGGCGATTATCGATCAATGAGGTAAAATGTGAGATTCTCATTATATTATGAGTGATACCCAATACACAACCTCGTTACAGAGTCTAACAATTATAATGATCGCTAGCGTTATTTTAGGACCTAGAGGGCCGTGGTTATTTCTGGGTTTCTGTTGCACATCAGCTGATACGTTGTGGCTACTTTCCTCTTAGCATGGTGCTTATGTGGCACCATGATGTGCCTAGAAAATCGGATTAATTGAGTGGAGTGCTTGGGATGCTCAGTCAACGAACGAAATATTCTTTAACAAAGGCTGCCTTGCTTTAGCTAGAATCACAATGCCGATCTGCCATACAATGTCTCACGTTGCTATTATTATTCTCGACTGATTGCAATGTTTCAATTCTGTGTTCACAATTCCGTCCGCGTTGAAAATTTAACACGACTGATCATTCCGACTCAGGGTGTAAAAGTGAAAGCACTACGAATTCGGAAGTTGAGTGAAGACTCCTTGAGCTCGTCTTAATCATACTCTATCCCAGTCTAAATTTGTTTTAACAAAACGTCTGCTAGTTAAACATCCGATTTCACGTTTTAAATTTATCAAACAGACTCCCATGTTCATTCGTTTCACACATTTTAGGACTTACACGCTGAGTAATTTTGAAGAAGATATGAAAGTCTTATATCGTGTGGCCGGTGTCGAAGGAAAAGGTGTTACATTTATATTCACTGATGAAGAAGCGAAAGAAGAATTGTTCTTGGAGCGAATGAACAATTTGATTTCGTCCGGCATCATCGCGAACCTGTTTTCTCGAGAAGAAATAAACGAACTTTGCCAGGATCTTATTCCGCTGATGAAAAATGAATTTCCCGATCGAGCCCCCACACACGAGAACCTTAGAGCGTATTTTTACAGCCGCAGTTTGTGCAATTTACACACGGTACTCTGCTTTTCACCTATGAATGAAAAGTTTCGAAATTGTGCCCTTAAATTCCCCGGGTTGTATTCAGGGTGTACAATAATCTGGTTTCACCGATGGACCGAGGATTCGCTGTTTGCTGTGGCTGAGCATTACATGTCCCAATTGGAAATTGCTTGCTCACCCGAGGCTAAGCAGGAAACGATCCACGCAATGGCCGCGATTCATGACGGGGTCGCTGACAAATGTGAAGAATACTTCCAGCGGTATGTTGACGCCAATCTGTGAAACTTTGTAAAATTTGGTATATAACGAAAGATTCATTTATTCCGTGATTATATCTCGGAGAATCCAAACTCATTTAAGCTTCCATTTAGTTATCAAGCATTTATTATGTTGTGTTTTAGATTAAACACAGAACACTTCATGATAAAAGCGTTACAGTTAAACGCCTAAACAACGAGAGCCATGTTTCATACCAAGCAAAGTTTGGCTGGAAATGCTGGAAATGCAAGTTCCCATGTTCGCCCTTGCAACTGGGACCACTGTAGGGAAGAAGCTTCTATGCCCCAGACGAAACCTCATCCAAAACGGCACCGGGCAATCAGCCGGATTTCTCTGACTGTCATATCTTTCTCTACGATATACAATTCAAAGTGAAAGTTACTCCGTATTTAAAATCACCGTTTAAGAGTGACATACATGTCCTCAAACCGCAATCTAACTAATGCAACAAGAATATTTCGCGTTCTATGAAAACATTATTTTTCATTCCGACGACGACGAAAATGAGATGAACGCTGAACTGTCCGACAATAGTTGGACCAACTATGATCATCTGAAAATTTTCGAAATTTCCAGATAGTATTTTTTCTCGTTTCTCTTACTTGTTAAACATTTACAGATATCGCAGGCAAACGCATGTCACCCCGAAATCATATTCATCGTTCCTGGCCAGTTATAAATCGGTCTACACGGAGCGCCTGGATTTCTATGCGAAACAATCTGAGCGGATGACAGGTGGTTTGCGGAAACTGTCCGAGGCAAAAGACAGTGTCACAGAGTTGAGCAAGGAATTGCTGGTCAAAGAGAAGCAGCTCGAAGTGGCCAATAAAAACGCCGAGCTGGTGTTACAACGAGTAAGATTTGTCTAAAACTCTTGATGATTTTTCTCATCATAAGAACGTCGAATTAATGGGAATTGCGATAACATTTTATGCTAAATTATACTCAAATATGCTTCTTCAATGACAAAAATGAATAGGAGGAAATAATATGTGGTGTGACAAATTTATAAAATAAAGTATTAATTGTAAGAGAATAGTGAGAAATGACCTCTAGAGCTACACACAAAAGCCGCTAGATTCTGCAGCAAAAGAAGAAACTGTATTTGACACGTAGATATTGTTCATAATTCCATTATTATTAACCCTACTCTAAATTGGTTTGACCAATTTTCATTTCGGGTTTAGTCAAACAGTATCCTGTAGATCGCTAAAAATTTATGGTAGCGGGTGGGGGATAATAAATTTAGGTCAATGGAGGCCAACCACATATCCTGTTTTAACGTCCATCACATAGTTTGCACAAGCTTTGAGGGCACTTGATGCAACACTAAGAACGTCAACCCAGCGTGTCAAACTCACTTGACGATTGTGATTGATGCCAACCATTCTTCCAAGGCTAACTACGTTCAAACACGAATCCCCTACACAAGAGGAAGCCATTTGTTGAAACGCGTGTATTGGGCACACGACCAGAACAAAGCATCACACGTCCACCTTATATATTGGCAACTCACGTGACCGATTATCTCTTCGATCTGATTTACCAATCAATTTCGTACCAACCTTTACAATTCAAGTCCTCACCACGCTTAGACTATGACGATTTGCATATCGTTCGATAGCGGCTGAATTTGTCCATTTCCATGTGTTTCCGAGGATGATTTCACCTAAACCGTTCTTGTGCACTCCTTTCAAAACCCGAAATATTACGGGTCTGAGATTGTTGCCATCTGTATATCACCTGAACGCTCGTGATTGATCGCTAATGCACTTAAAACCTTCACAGTGCCGATAAGTACACATAAGTTTGACTTCGTTGGATCGTGCCCAATAGAGCTCTGAACTTGAAATGACGTAATGTTCATGATTTGCAAACATTTCTATTGCATGACGAACGAAAAAGCCTTCAACAACCCATTTATTTTATTTTGTTTATTTCATTTCTGCCTATCGTGTGTACACACAATTCACTTTTAAAACTAATATTTGCTTCTTTCCACAGGTAACAATACAACAACAAGACTCAACTTTTATTCGAAACAAGGTGCAGGAAGTCAAGGACAAGTCGCAGGTACTTGTTGATGAGATCGATCGTGACCGAGCATTGGCAGAAATCAAATTAGAAGCGGCAAAACCGGCGCTACAAGAAGCAGCCGATGCCCTGAACACAATCAAGCCCGTGGATATTGCCACGGTGCGTCGCCTGGGCAAACCACCCAACCTGATCATGCGCATCATGGATTGCGTGTTGATATTGTTCCAGCGCCACTTGGAAAACTACCAACCGGATTTAGACCGTAATTGCCCACGTCCCAGTTGGCCAGAATCCCTGAAATTGATGGCCAACACGAGTTTTCTCTCGATGCTCATGACATTTCCCAAGGATTCCATTAACGCTGAGACGGTCGAGTTGCTAGAGCCTTACCTTTCAATGGAGGATTATACGTTGGAAACGGCACTCAAGGTTTGCGGGAACGTGGCTGGCTTACTCTCTTGGACTAAAGCAATGTCCTATTTTTATTCCATTAACAAGGATGTGCTACCGATGAAGGACAACCTGCTAAAACAGGAAGCACGTCTGTCTGCTGCGATGAAAGATTTGAAGGTCAGTTAAACCGTAGTAGCGATACTAAATATTGATTTGTGATCAAATATCAGCTCCGAAATCTTCAACCAATTTTTATCGATTTTGTATTTGACTCTATCTGCGAAATTCACCACGCACCGTTTAAAATACGGCGATCCGCTGTGATTTATACTCCATTTGCGCTTGTGATGTACATCCATGGTCGACATGGACCGAAGGAATCCAATAACAACAAAAATCTGGGCTCTAAATTTAATTCCACGACAGAATTTTGAATTTAAAATGAAATTATTATTTTTGCTCGGTAAAAGATCACGCATAGAAAATCACCAATATTCTTTTTCTTTAACAACTATAAAAAGGAATCGGTGTTGGTTCGCTGTCTGGTTTTACGAATTACTCAAAGTGTCGACCGTTTTTCTGTCTTAGTCGCAGTTTCACGAGAAATCATGATAACAACAACAAATTAATAGGTATTCGAAAATCAGCTTGATTATTTTTATGCCTCAATTATATTTTCATCGTACACCAATGTGTGCCATTTTATTTTGCAAGTGAGCGCCTGTCTATCAGCTCAATTAGCAACTACGGTAGTCACCAACTAACAGACTATAACGAGATTAGTTACAAAACCATACAATCCGTCGCCGGACTTAGCCGGAGCGAATTGCCGGCTTAAACTTATTCGATTTTCCACGTCGTCGTCTCCCAGGGAATTTGATTTTGACTACCACAAATAACCTTCTGCGATACTTAACCAATCTACGGGACTCGATTAGGACAAGGGTTAACATATTGAATCTGACTGTACCTCATTCACAACTCAACCATAGATTGTTTTACGTGTAACAATCTGCCCGAGTATGTTTTGACCACCCTGATTCAGAACAGGCGTAAAGGAAATCTTCATGGTTTTTGACCCTTAAACCAAGCAAAACGATACATCCTAATCTAATAGATCTATATGTACCACTCACCCTTGCAACATAAAACAAAATCTGCTCTTTGGATTTTTACCCGAATCTTAAAATGTTCTTGGCCTGTTACACTATTCGTATTTCTCAAATTATTGTTTTATGTAAATTTATATGCTTTTGGACTAATAAAATTCAATTGAATTGACAAATCTATTATAAATTTAAGCATCCTGTTTCTTTTAATACCCTTGATATGAGGAGGTCTACTATCAGGACCGAGACTTTACACAAACCCATGGCCATAACAGAATGATCGATCAAACAAAGTCCTCACCGCCAGTGATAGAAAACGGAGATCAGTTTCGACGTCTCGTTTGAGATCCTACTCGAAAAAGAACAAATAACAAGAATCATTCGACGTTGCGATTCCGATGAGTTTATGTTGGGCTTTTTCGCTCAATCCCTACTATGAAGAAAAAACTTATACTGTTTAAAGCGTATGCATCCCTAACTAAACACTGTACTAGCGGTAAAAACCTCTCGCGCACGCATCACTGATATAACACGACACGCGCAGCATAATAATCTTCTACGACGAACATCGGGTTTATTAGCAAAGCACGACGAAAAACAAATAAATTCCATACCCATCTACAAACCTGTTGTTGAATGCATATAACTTTGTTCCATACCAGGAAGCTCAATCCGTATTGGACGAGAAGGAAAAAGAACTGGCCAAAGTTCAAGCAATCTACGAGGAGGCACTTCAACAGAAACAAATCTTGCTCGACTCGGCTGAGCTGTGTCGTCGGAAAATGACCGCAGCCTCCGCGCTGATCGAAGGTTTGCAAGAGGAACAAATTCGTTGGAACGAACAAAGCAAACTGTTCAACGAGCATATTGAGAAGTAAGTGAAAGAACGACTGAGCTATTGGTTAGCTGCGGATACTAACTCATCTTTCATTTCATTTACTTTGTCCAGGCTGGTTGGAGATGCTTTGGTTGCATCCGCGTTTTTGTCTTACTGCGGGCCTTACAATCAAGAATTTCGGCACCTCCTGATCAACAGCTGGCATAAAGAGATACACAATCGTGATATCCCCAGCTCCGTACATGTCAACCTATTCGAGATGCTGACCAATCCAACTCAGGTAGCAGACTAAATCAGATAAAGCTACTCTTACAACAAATGTGGCCTTATTAATTCTAAATGTTTATTGAATTTTCAATAGGAAACTGGACTAAAACTGATCAGTTACTTCGGTTACTTCACACCGAAGAGTTTAATCGAATGATTTATAGACATACTAGTTGCCGCAGCTGTGAAATAGATACATAATCAATGCTTGACTAGAACTGACTAAGAGTTTTGCTGCAGAAAACCACTGTTCAATTACCTACTCAACGAAAACAGCGTTCATCACACTTGAAAATTTATTTTGGTATTACAACACTACAAATCTATATGGGACGCGAATCTCAAGGCAATCGCCAAACAGATTTTAAACGATAAACTTTATTTACCCTCAAAGCTATACCAAATAATCTCTCATCTCTATATAATTTTGTCCAGTCACGTGGTCCGCGCAATACTCCAGTTAAAGTCGTTCGTTGTCTGGTACACTTAGGACTTTCAAACAATTCTTAGTCTAGGCGATTTTTCGGAGAATATGTTGTTTATTTGTGACTAGTCGTCCGTGCCAAGCCCATCGAACTATTCACAATGGTGATGTTCCGAGGTTCGAACCCCACCCGAATAAGAGCGAAACTCGAGCCCAGTGCTTCGATTATGGACCGTCGTGATCAGCTTTGTGAATAGTTCGATGGGCTTGGCACGGACGAGTAGTCACAAATTCTTAGTCTGTTCGAAATTTCGGCATCATTTGTTGAAGCTGTGAAGAACAATGTGTCCATCGGAGGGTTCCTTGTATGATTGGAATGCCAGTCAACAATGTCCAACTAAATGATACTCCCGACGACTCAATCATTCAAATTGCGCATGCTGCTCCTGCTAAGTCCGGTTGCACATCACTATTGATTGCGTTCATTAACTGAAGTCGTATTTGTCGATTTCCTAGCTGGGTGAATGGAACCTTCAGGGATTACCGACCGACGAATTATCGATCCAGAATGGACTCATTGTGGATAAGGCCAGACGTTACCCTCTGCTGATTGATCCGCAAAACCAAGGGAGAACTTGGATCTTAAATCGCGAACAGCACAATGACTTGATCATAACAACGTTCTGGAATAAATACTTCCGACAGCATTTGGAAGATGCTCTCTCACAAGGAAGGCCGATATTAATCGAAGATATGGAACAGTCGGTTGATTCGATTTTGGACAACATATTGGAACACAATTTTGTCAAACAAGGTTCCATTCACAAAGTAAGTCATTTGAGTTGACTTTATTTGTCCTGATTTTGTTATTGGAAATGTTGAACATGATTCGCCCAGTGTATCCCATAGGCATTATGTAACAGTATTAGATGAGTGCACGCTGGCCATAAGCATGACATGAAGAGATAGTGAATCGTCATTACAAAAGCTTATCGTTTGTTGTGAAAGTAGAAAAAATTACTTAAAAACAGTTACTCCACATCTTCAGGAAAGTAGAGAATATCCAGGGCTTACATTTTATTTTGTCCGGAAGATGAAGGCAGAATTTCAAACTTTGTTTCATTACTGTCTGATTTTATTTTATAAATCAATTTCATCGACTCAAATGACATTTAATAACAGGTGAATTGTCGGTAAGTGAATGAAATTTGGTTATGGGAATTTGTATTTATTTGTTATTTCATTGATACGTTTCAAAATTTCATTGCGAAAAATACCGAGTTTCCCAATACTTCCTACCAATAGGTCAAGGTTGGAGACAAAGAAGTGGATGTACTTCCAACGTTTAAACTGTACATAACCACGAAAATGTCGAATCCGGTCTATACCGCTGAACTCTACGCTCGCACCTCCATAATCGATTTCACTGTCACCATCAAGGGGTTGGAGCAGCAGCTACTCGATCGCGTGATCAAAAGCGAACGCCAGGAACTGGACGCTCAGAGAACTCAGCTGATGGAAGATATCCAAGCCAACAAGACCAGAATTAATGAGCTAGAGGATAGTCTTCTGCTACGCCTCGCCAGTGTAGAGGGTTCTTTGATTGATGATGTGAACTTGGTCACCGTGTTAAATACGACGAAAACCACCGTGGTTGATGTGACCGCCAAGTTGCAAGTTGCATCGGAGACAGAGATGCAGATCAATATAGCCAGAGAAGAATACCGAGCAATCGCAAGCCGCGCTTCCGTTTTGTATTTTGCCATTGTGGAAATGAGTCAAGTCAACTGCATGTATCAAACCTCGTTGCATCAATTTCTAAATTTGTTCGATTTTGCGTTGGCTAAGTGAGTTCGATTGTTGATGATTATTTTGCAAGTTCGCTGAGATAATTACCACATCATATTGGGGACCGAATATTTTAGCAATCGGCCATTGAGTTCTCTTGAACACTTGATTGCATATATTTATTCGTTTAAATACATAATTATTGCAAATTTCAAAGATACTAATGTTACAAGTACTGGCGCTTTTTACCAGACAGAAGACTGGCTTGAATATTTTGGTTGTGAATCAGAAGCCCTGTGTACTGAAGCATGGATTATAGCATATTCCAAAACGGTGAAGCACGAGGAGTAAAGACTGTGCAAGCTATTTGAACACAAATGCAATGGAAGTGCTCATTACATGTCCACCCGCATAAAGCAAATCTGGATGCAACTAGGAGAGTAAAATCAATGGTTGCGTTTACACGAACTTTTTCTCGGCTGCCTATTTTTTCTGTCTCCTTTCTAGTTGCGTTTCAGGGCATATTCTTCGACCTCATGCTTGTGGTGCAAGAGCCTGTTTGGTTGAAAAATATACTGACATAACAGCTAGGCATAAAACCGTTTAAAATAGAACCGTGATTGTTACAACATATTAATGTCTTGCATTTTGAAGAAAAATAAAACCGCTTAAAGAAACTATAGCTTCATCCAATATGAATTGTTTTGCATAAGCGATTCCGAAACATAGGTGTACACTCAATATTAACCACAGTTATTTGCATTGTTTTAACACCGTGATTGTTGTAACATATTGCCTAACAATCTGGCACAACTTAATGCTTTGGGTACTTTATCTATTTCCCTTCCAGGTCTAAAATGTCTTCGGTACCTCAGAAGAGGGTGGCCAATATCGTGAATTACATGACTCACAGTATTTGGCGTTATGTGCTGAGAGGATTGTACGAGGCGGACAAACCAATATTTTCACTCATCTTGACACTGAAGATTGATCTGCAACTAGATTACATCAAGCAAACGGAATTCCAGTATTTGATAAAAGGTGAGTAACGGTTTTTGATGGTTCACGATTATTTCAAACGGGATTGATAACCACTATGACTGAGGTAGTCTAATTTGCCCATGGAAATATGCAGGATTACGCTTTAACATGCTTGCCCTTCATGCAATCACATATGCAACAGATATTTTTAAAGCAGTGATAAACTTTCTAGGAACTATGACCTGATAATAGCGGACGCTCCAATAGATTGAACCTACACAGAAAGGCGCATCTCGCCACAAGTTTAATAACAAGTAATATCGAAGCCGAACCAGGAAAAGACAAGAAACACAAACTGAAATTAAAACTAACTTTGTATAAACAGTGTATCTATTTATGTGTATGGGTAAGATCCATGGTAAATGTGACCATACTTTAGCCCCTGATTCGATAGCAGTAATAAATAACGAAAAGGTTCCAGACGCCTGCTGTCTGTGTTCGTTGCAGAGCTTAATCCCCGCACGATGCCGATACTTTTGAATCCAAACTAGAAAATAGAATGACCAGTTTCGAGTTCAGCCTTCGACGTGCAGGGAAAATATTGGTAAATCATGTGATTACGCAAATGATGTAGACCATCTTATCAAAAAGGAAAAAAACGGGGTTAATCACGTTTTAGAATCAGCTACAATGACCATGGTCGTAAGAAATTCTTACAGAAAAGTGCTGTTACGGTCGACCTCAGATGTGCACTCCAAAGCTGCTGCACCCGACTCACAAAATCAAGCCCAAAATAGTTTAAATTCTAAAACGTATGACTTTTCGATACGCAATAAGAACTCCCCATACGCACTAAGCGTGATATGTACGAACGTTAGCGAGTTCCAAGAAAACCTGTTTGAGAGCAAGCAGAAACACGACCTCGAGAAATAGTATCAACTTTGTCACCGAATGCAAATTGAACATGTAATCTCTGACAAAGTGATTAGTGTAACTCGCCAATCAACTCCAGCTCATATTGGTCAACCTCTCCTGCTAAAGGTCACATTGAAATGCGAGGCTGATATCGAGAACGTACTGCTGAATGCGTACCTATTCAAGACAGATCCCAATTCAAACTGCCACATATATCCCGATGTACGCATGGTGGGAAAGTTAGGGTCGATTGAACGCCAGGCTAAAACGGCATCACGAAGTATAGTTCTACTTGGTGTACCAGAAAATACTTCTCGGGCATCGATTCATGAAACCATATAGCACGACTTCGAGCAGTGGCGCTACACTTCGTTTTCTCTTGATATATCTAATACCGTTGTTGTGGAGACTTTTCTAGTTCCTTTTTCGCCTAAATATAAAAGGGGTGGATTGAAACCCCTAAATATTACGTTTTTAACCAGCGTATAGCAGAAACAGTAAGGTCGGAATGAAAAAAGGAAAACGAACATTACACAAGGATGTTAGACAGCCCACCCTAACCCAATGTCATAAGGCAAACACTCCCTCGTAAGGAGACAGCAGATAGCAGTGTTTCCATCCAAATGGAAGACGTCCATACATAAAAACTTCACATGTTTGATTATCCCAGGTACTGACTATTCAACGGGATCCGGCATCGCACTGTTTAACGCCTTATCACATACCACATGATTCATCGCTACATATAGCAGTATCGATCAAATGCGGTTTATACAAATGCTCGATGCTTAGTCAACAAGTTGGCGGAACTGCAGTAGATATGGTGCGGTACAGTGAACTTTCTATCCCCAATATGACAGTCCTCCGCCGTGACCGTGATGGCATTGAAGGTGGTGTTGCGTTGTATTGCCAAAAGCGACTAAAGATAAACATCATCTCATATACTGATCTTTCACTCACTGACACGCAGTGGTGCTAACTTGACCTGAAATCTGGTGACAGATGTACAATTGGGGTCATATATACCGCTCACAAACATCGACCGCAGAACAAAGGTATGCGCCTAAACGCTTGACAACACGCTCAAATGCTAATCATAATAGATTTCAACCTTCCGCGGCTATACTCAAGATGTCAGCATCCAACGAACTCACTGGATCACAAACTTCGCGAAGTATTCGACCTATTACCCTTGTACAACCACCTCTTCAACCATACACGAATGAAAGGAAGAGACCGGCCATCTATTCTGGACCTCGTTTTGACTTCGAACGCATCGGCTATCAAATCAATCGCTTACGAAGCTCCATTGGGTCAGAGTGACCATATCGTGCTTGTGTTCGATTATGTCTTCAGTTCTTTGAGACACAGCGACGAGACGAATGTCATCCATAAAGTGTACTTTTGGAGACTCAGAGAAGCACGCTGTGAAGTAAACGAGGTTCAACTTGAGTTCAGTGACTCAAATACACATTACAACTTATTTTTGAACTACATCCAGATGCAAATCCAGTCAAACTCTCGATTTATTCCTACCAAAGATGTCCGCACCTTCCGATTCTCTGTTTGCAGTAGAACCAGCAGATGGATTTCACTAAAAAGACGAGCCTGTGCCATTCATTGTGATCATGGTACTCCTTTAACTTGGGTTCAATTTTGCCGAATACGGAACAGAGTGACCACCCTTGTTCGGTAGGACAAACAACAGTATCAGCAACGCATGGTGGAAAGAATGGAATATAATCCAAAAATACTGTACAAAATTGTGATTGAAAGAACAAAAGTAAAACCAGGTGTTTTTTCGCTCATGACAGAACAAGGAATGACTACTACAGTTTAAGAGACAGCTGATGCTCTTGTGAGCTTTTGCTCTCAAGTGTTCTGCCCAGCAAACAGCTCAGAACATCAGACGCGATTTGATAAAAGTCAGCTCCTATAAAAATACACTGAGTCATTCAAGTTGTCTCGTTATACCGCATTCAAGACTCGATTGTAGGCGTCATTTCTTCTCGGTGCGTATTTGTTTTTTGTGAAATTCACTATCACAGGATATTGTGAACGCTACCACGCTTGGTGATTTCATATCGAAACTTGATGCTTATATCCAAGAACACTCCACTATCGGCCCTGTATATTGACTCCATACGAACCCACACAAACCAAAGACCTCAGTGGAATTTTGATTGCATCCTCGTTCTTTTTATAGCTGTCACCTCAATAATCTTGATTCCTGATGCTGTAATAATAAATTGGAGTCGAAAATCACATCAAATTTAATATTTTCTAATTTAGTGCACTGAGCTTAGTCATCATAAATGAGTTCGAGCGCAGCTGAGCGGTATATGAATTTTGAGAATATCTGTTACTCAATATACCCCTTTCATCACATTTGAAGTGGCCTGTACTGACAAATTGCGGTGAAGAAATTGACAATTAGCAGTTTTAGACCAGTTAAAGACTGACTCCCATAGAGTAAAATTTAAAGAAGGTTATTATTATTATTCTTATTGACACTTCCTGTTCACCGCTCTCATTTTATCTCAATTACTCGGTCTCCCTAAAGTAGGCGTCCATTAACGTTGTTCGACTCCAGTTATCTTTGTCAATAGGATCGATTTTAAATTTTCAGTGCACAAAACTTAATTAATAGCTGATGCTTTGAAAATTCTTTATACTTTATCTCATTACGATAAAATGTGCAGCGGTGATTAAGATGCATTGAATTTTGTGTATTAGTGGATCTTCGAAACAAGAGTATCTCCAGCCTTTGAATGCATTTTCTACGACATTAGCTTGTTTATTCATTCTCGTGAAACACAATCACGGTACCTAGGTGGCGCATCGTTGGACTTGAATGTGGTGCAGCCGAAACCATTCCAGTGGCTACCAGACATGGCTTGGCTAAATTTACTGGCCCTCTCCCGTCTGTATCAGTTCTCCGAACTGCTCGAACAAATGAAACGTAACGAGAAGGCATGGAGAAACTGGTTCGAGAAAGAAACGCCCGAGACGGAAGTCATCCCGGACGGTTATAATCACATGTTGGATCCGTTTCGTCGGTTGCTTCTGATTCGTGCATGCTGTCCAGATCGGGTTACGCATCAAGCGTCCAATTACATCACCAGTCGGTTGGGCGCCAAGTTTACCGAGGCCTATTGTCTGGATATTGCGGAGATCCTGGCAGAATCTACACCACAATGGCCATTGCTTGGCCTGTTGAGTGTCGGTTCCGATCCAACAACAGAGATCCAACAATTGGCAAAAAGTACCAAAGTGAGTACCGCCGTTTGTCACAATCGGTCGTTTGCCAGCGTTAGAAAGGGTGTCGAGCGCAGATGAGTTTCGCTCTTAAATTCAAACCATTCATATTGTTTTCATATAGTAAGGTTGGATAAAGAAATACCTGAAAAAATATGTGAACACTCAATTTGATCTTCTCTTGCAGACGATTATATAACATGATGGGAGTATTAGAGCTATGAAAAGTGGCCAACCTCTGATGATACACCTGATTTTTTGAGACCAATCCAATTATTACTAACTCCATATGCTCATCAATGCTGCACGACGAAAGGCATCTCCAGTTTCAGCTGCACGGCTCATAGCATCAGATCACATCAAAGTTAATATTACCGTTCGGATTTTAAATAATTTAGATCATTCCCTGATCCTTCAGTCACTTAATATTCACCAAACTTTAATGACGTATTTACTCCGGAAATACCTTATTCGCATCATAATGGTCGATGTTATTATCACCCAGTGCTTCGTCCCAAATGCTTAAATATTTTCCTTGAGGATTTGTAATGATCATGGACTATTGTACTGTAAATTTATGAATCTTTAATTATTATCAACCAAACAGGATGCTACGTTGTCTCGTTGTCTGCGATAGCTTTTAGGAGTTGCGCACGAATTCGGCATTGTGCGTGACAACCCTGGTGCTGATGAAAATTTTTACTACCATGATGGATTTATGACCATTCATCTGTATCACATCATCCGTAATATTCCAAAAGCAAATCATCACGCTAGTCTCGAGTCTCAATCTTATTTGAGATCAATAGTAGTGTGCGTAATATGACTGAATCCACAAATTTGTAGCCCATACCTTAAGGCCTTGGATTCCGTCCGACGTTGGACCGATCCTGAAAAGAAATTCACGAAGATTTCTGCGGAATGCAACATTTGAGAAGTTTTATATGCCAACAGGTCGTTTGCTGACGTCTTCGCGACTAGTCGGTAAATAATACTATGCAAATGTACCAAAATTTCAAGTCGCAATTGGTCCAAAAGCGAATGATAACCGGAGTTTTAATGCTTCGAACTTCGAAATTGAAGGTTTTGGGCGCGATTCTCACTCCGATATGATTGTGCGCACACCTATCGTGCTCAAATTAGAGCGAAACTCGAAACGTCGTTAATATTTCGATTATTTCGGTACTCATGACTAATCATAAAAATAACAAAATACCCCAGGGAAATTACCAGTTTTCATTGACCAGCAATATCACCGAAATAGCATTAACCGACGTATTTTTATCAAATGGACCGATTTAGACGTTTAAACTTCGGTTAATCAGTATCAGGTGGAGTTCTATTCAAATTTTAATAGAAAGACAAGTAAACGAATATTGAACTATTTACCGCAAACCTAGTATTTGTAAAATATTCCAAAGCGAATGGCGGTATGCGATTGATCTATCTCAAGTAAATATGATTCGGGATGTTGGAGTTTGTAGTTGATTTTCAGTTCAACCTATTATTATCTCCTTAGGTGTCCTGTTTCGTCGTGTCGATGGGGCAAGGCCAGGAAATATCCGCAAGAAAGTTTTTGACCGGCGCTATCCGTGATGGGAACTGGTTGGTGCTACAAAACGGTCACTTATCTCTGAATTATCTCACCGAAGTTTTAAGCCAACTAAACGAGACACGCAACGTGCACAAGGATTTCCGTTTGTGGGTAACCACTGAAATACACCCGAAATTTCCAATAACATTTCTACAAACGTCCATTAAATTTACCAATGAACCACCACAGGGGCTTAAAGCCAGTTTGAGAAGAACTTATGGTGGCCTCAGTCAGGTATGTTCAACATATGTTTGCTTAGATTTCTTGTTAAAAAATATAGTGTGTTACGCATGTGAATTTTACTGAAACGATGGACCATTTTTTACCTTTTCACAATTATGAAACCGTTTCAATTTTTGCGTGATGTAACAGGCGTGCAAACTCAATCTATTGTTCCACTTTTGTTAGTAAGATAAAATGAACTTGTTGTCTGTTAATGTTGTCACTTGTAGCCGCGCTGAGGGTAACGGTTGTGTTTGTAATGCGCAAGAATTTATCAACGATGGCAAATCGTTCATTTCCGACAAATCAACGAATGAATCAAGAATTATTGAAGTTATATTTTTAGATTTAATGATTTTAATTTAATGTATATATACACGATTTAGTGGCTTATGTAGAGTACGCAAACCGAAACGGACATCTTGACACAATGCTCGCGAATTGCTTGCACGAGGCCCACTTTCGTATTGACCGCCGTATCGAACTAGTTCACTGCGTTTTTCAATGAGAATTCAGGCTGCCTAGCCATCAAAATAGCGGCACTTGGAGAACCAATGCTTTCAGAAAATCATCCACTTTTGAAATGTATATTAGGTTGTTTAGGTCTCGCAAACTTAATCGTTAAAGGCGTCTGTTTATCACGTATCAGACTGAATTAACGCAGCAAAATGATACCTATGCTAAAGCACATTCATAGCAATTGCTCTCAACGTATTCTTTTCGCGACAAGTTTATCACATTGATCACTTACTAAAGAGAACCCGTTAATCGATAATCATTGTTTATTTTGTTTCACAGGATTATTTGGATATGAATAGCCTACCGCAGTGGAAGCCGCTGATATTCGCCGTGGCATTTTTATACGCAACCGTCCAAGAACGCCGCAAGTACGGTCCGCTTGGTTGGAATATACCCTACGAATTCAACGCGACCGATTTGAGCGCAAGTCTACAATTTATTCATCGACATTTGGATGATACGGATATCCACAGAGTGAGCACTCAAGCAGACGGTTCATACTGCCAGTCACCGTTTAACACTTTGTCGGATAACAATCGAACTCTTACACAAAACGTTTTTGATATGACACCAGAGTGCATATGTTTAACGACAGGGTGAACACACAACAGATCCAGATAAACGTTTATTTCATATTTACCATGTGGAAATACCACATCTCCAGGACGTTTATTAAATACGAGTGTTTCGTTTGATCAAACGAATCCAATCCAGCCAAACTTCCTAAACATTCCCAATCTGTTATGATGTACAATAGTGATAGCTAGCTCCGGTTTTATCTGCACATGGTTTTAACCTTCAGGTGTTTTCATACAATATTTTTCCTTATTCATTGAATGTTTTTTCGACTAGGGCAGCATTATTTACCTAGTTCAAAAGATAGAATTTGCACTAGATTTAAAGCGCGCGGATGTAACATGTTTTCCACTCGACGATCGGTTAAAACAACAGTGGTTTGAAGGAAGAAAAAAATGAAAAATGTGGAGAACTTGATGTTAAGCAAGGCTGCTTGAAAGGCCAAGGAAAAAATCACAAAGCCCCCGAATTGAATTTTTATCATCATATTATACTTACCAGTAGAAACAACCTTCAACTAACTATTAACTACCATGTTCCCATTGAATTGTCAGAAATATTCCAAACAGCTTATTCCCGTATCAGCTAAAAATCCAAATTTCTAATGACGACTGACTTTTTACTTTGTTTGTACCAAAACATCATTGTACATCGCTCAGGGTGTTGACTGGAATTGTGTGCGCTATATGCTTGGACAAATACAATTCGGTGGCCGAGTCACAGACGAATTTGACAAACGACTCCTGGTCACCTACTGCGAAAAGTGGTTTGGCGAGTGGTTGTTCGATCCGGAATTCACAATGGCACCGGACGTGTGTTTGCCTTCGAGTGGCGATAACCTGCAAGGGATTGTGGATTGGATCGAACAACTGCCGGTGGCCGATTCACCGAAGCTGTTTGGAATGCATGAAAATGCGAGCATCGTGTAAGTTCTCTACAACCGAGAAAATTTTCTTTAAAAACGTATTTTGCGCAACTTTTACCGCGCGAAAACATTAACGTTCCACATTCCATTGAAGTCAAATCATCACAAAGTTGTTCGATGACCTTGGCTTGCTTATAAATGAAAAATCGAATCTTTCTTCTTTTTATTGATAGACGACAGAAGATCAAGACCTTGTGAGCCGCAAGGTTTCCGTAATTTTGGATTTTAAAGTAGAAAATATAAATCCGGATACACAAGTATTAGATGAGGCGGGAAACAGACGTTTTTGCAGTAATTTGACAACGCGAGCGCCAATGATCAGCACCCCCACGAAGCACTCCTCCTGTTCCTAAATATGGCTTACGATAGACCGTAGTTCTTATCCTGTGTGAGCCAGTCCTATAACGGGTGTTCCTTCTGTAGACTTAAATTCTTTTAGAACCAAGTTATTAAAGTAACCATGGAGTGCTTCTAAGCTGCCACGTTTTATAAGGCCCCGAAATCGTTGGTTATAAGGCTTCAATTATTAGAGTTTTCTCTTCAAAACGCTTTTCGTACTGAGGCGATTGAAATAAAAATGGGTATTACTAATGCGGTCAAGAAGGTAGATGTTGTGAATATATCCACAATCCGGCGCGTGTAAAAATTATGGTGCAAGACGGCAAGCAAATTACTCGTTCAGCGCACTCTGATAGTACCTGCACACGAACAAAGCAATTAAAGGATTACCTGAACCCTGTTCGTATTGACCCTTGAGATCTGATGAAACTTTTCGTGTTGAAAGATTCTCAAAAAAACTGTTTCCAACGATGTATCGCAAATATTCCTTAAATGACTATGGATTCCCGATTGGTCTAAAATATATTGAAGAAAAACTTTCAAAAATGGATCTATGTTAAATAGCCCAAAAACGTGAGCTTGACAAAACAGCGAGGAACAAAAGTGTTTGAACAACAACTAAATAATCACCGTAAACGAGAAACTCAAGTGATTCACGACAAATAAAAAAATGGGCCAGGGATTTGAGCACCGAATCTGCGGGTTCAAGATCAATGTCCATCGCGGCTGCCAAAAATAGCTCACGAAATTTTAGTAACAGCAGGCGGGGAAAGTAAATTGAAATAGCATCAATCTCGATTTTCCGTAGATTTGGAAAGCATACGTTCAAAGCGATTCATTCATATGACCTTAGCATTTCCATCATAAATCCCAACCCGAATCACTCAAGTTTTCCTCATCAGGTCGTATTGTTCGTAAACAGGTACCAAAGCAAAACAGCGCAAAATATCCTTGACCATATCCTGGAAATACAACCGAAAGAAGCCAGTTCGGGTGTCGGAGAAACACGAGAGGATTGCGTCTACCGCATGGGTCAAGACATGCTAACCAAACTGCCAGCGGACTATGTACCGTTTGAGGTGACGGAAAGGTTGAATCGAATGGGAGTGTTCGAGCCGTTGACCATTTTCCTCAGACAAGAAGTGGACCGGATGCAAAGGCTGATCAGCAACGTTCGTAAAATGCTGATTGATCTGAAATTGGCTATCGACGGGACCATTGTGATGAGCGAAAATCTGAGAGAATTGTTGGATTATCTGTACGACGCCAAAATCCCGCCATTATGGTCCAAGGTGAATAATTTAACCACCACGAATTACATAAAGTAGCAACATTAATAATCAGCGTACCCTGTCTGAGTGGCGCTTTGATTGTCGAGATTTTAGTATTTACAAAATTTGATCACGTGAACTAATAACCAAAGCTTCCCTTAGTTAGTGTTACCCAATACTACAATAATATTTGTCATCACAAGCGAACCACTATAGTTAAGATAGCACATCAAAGTGGGAAATTCTCTTAAAATTTAGTCCAAAACGCAATGTGCTGGCTTCCCCCTCAGGCGGAGATGGTTTCATCCGGCTGTGTATCTGGTGCGGAGTTCAGTCGTCAATACGAACGGTTACTACTTAGTGTGAACTGGTCCAGCGACCACAAGCAGTACTATCGCTGATCTATTAATGTTAGTATAAACTGATTATTTCAAAGTCTGAGCGAAGAATCTGGTAGAATATACGGTAAGCAAAGACACTACTCAGTTGCTTGTGCGATACATGAAACCAGTTCCCGGTCGTGACGTACAGCAAACGGTAGGCAATTAAACAAGACCTCAGTTGTGTAGGACAGTAGTGGTTCACACTTACACGTTGTCTATTCCTAACTCCTTCTGTATTTCAATCAGCTATCATGGGATTCGTCGACGATCGGTTTCTGGTTCACCGAACTGATTGAACGCAACAAACAATTTTCCGATTGGCTTCAAAACGGCCGACCGAATTGCTTTTGGATCACAGGATTCTTTAATCCTCAAGGTTTTCTAACTGCCATACGACAAGAAACCGCTCGTGCACATAAAGGATGGGCCCTAGATGCGGTGGCATTGTGGAATGAAGTTACCAAACAGAAGAAAGACGAAATTACCAAACCGCCACCAGAAGGAGCGTATATCTACGGATTATATCTGGAAGGCGCTGCATTGAATCGCCGTAAGCTACACCTGACAGACGCCAAACCCAAAGTGTTATACGATCCGATGCCAGTCATGCATGTGCTGGCCATTGATGTCTCGGGCGACCAGCAACTACCGGCGGAATTGTTGCGAAACAGTTATGTTTGCCCAGTGTACAAAAAGCCGCAACGAACCGATCAGACGTATGTTACGAATTTCTACTTGCGCTGCCCGCCGAGCAAACCGCCCGAGCACTGGATACTTCGTGGCACGGCAATGCTCTGTGATATTCGATGACTTTAGATTTAGAACCAGTCAAATTAATCATATCGTTTTTTTCTTCTAAAATACATCACCTAACTTAACAAATCGGTTAAATATTTCATGGTGCAGCGTAAACAGACACAGTCTAGGTGAGATATAGAGAAGGCTGAATGAATGAATATAAGAGGTTTATTCGAAAGTTTAGTTTTAAAATAATGTTTAATACAAAGGAAAAGAAACGCGGTACCAAATCACAAAATGCTTTTTCAATTGTTCAGTGGCCACGCCTTTTGACAGAGATGTCTTGAAGCGAAAGAAAAGAATGGTGATATCTCATATATTCAGATGGTGATTTGATATATCTGGATCGAACAGTAATAAAATATTAGGATTTGGATTGATTGTTATGGATTGGGTGGGAATTATGTGTGAGAACCTTAATAAGTCGATCACAATGAGAAGTGTGTTGTTTCATAATAATTTCCAAGACGCTTTTGTAAGGAAAACAGATTGCGCGAGAAATAATTTTGATAGGCCCTATGATAAGTCTTTCAAAAGGAGTGCAGGAAATTTGCAGGAGAGCAGTATAAAAGGTACGATACAACAGATGGTGAAGTGACAGAGAAGTTCAGACCTAACGCCAAGGCAGCGGAGAGGAAATGCGTAAAACGAGAGCCCATGTAGTCTACAGCATATCGTGTTTTTACACATCAACAATATTCGGAATATAAACACAAAATATGCAGAAAACAGCAGTAGTTCAAACGAAACGGTTCCAAAGCGACACCATGATAGTTGAGGACAGCAGTAGGGTGAAATGATGGAGGGCACTATAAGTCAACAAGACAAATAAATACGTGTGCTGCAAATGGTGGATGCACTCTATACTACCGTCGCGGTGAGACTGCACCTTAACGTGGTGCTATGGTTTGTGTACCTCCATGACCCACTGAGCTATAGTAAGCGGTCTTTTGGTGCCAGCAGAGCTACCCATATCAGGAAGGTCGATGGATAGAGGTCAGACAAACTCGGTCCAGACTTGTGCTTCATGGTGATGATGATACTAGCACAGCTCATACGGTGTTCATACCCGAGATTCACTACGATCGTGGCCTTGCCAACAATGCGTCATTGGTTATGCTTGTTGCTAGATAAACAGGCGAAGTGAAGCCAGGATCATGATTTGAAAACGAAACAAATTGAGAACCGACAGCTAAACAAAATGACACGCAACACTGCTAAATTGCGCTCTCGCATGTGCATCCAAAAAAGAAGATTGTTGTTCTGTAACTCCGATTGCTTGCTGAAAAACAACCTTTTTATTTGCTGTAGTCATTCAATACTGGCCATCCAGCACTAATATGCATTCGCATGTTGGTTGGTAGCTCACCGCCCGTTCATTGTTCAAGCGCTGTTTCGCTCAATTTTACACAACATAATGGCAGTATGGAAGCCTCGAATTGCCCGTAGAGGATTTGGTCATGCAAAACTTAAGTATTGCTTAAGCCAAAATAAATATAAAAAACGAACTGCAGTGAGATTCCAGCGTGGTTCCGTATGCAGCTTAGTACCGGCGAAAAATCAATTCAACATGACATTGTCTGCGCATATTTGTGTTACCCAATGCCTGCTGAAGTTGTTCAAGTAGCTGTTTTATCCGCCAGCATATTCAGAGGAAAATTAGGAACGCGTATCGTTCATCTATGGTCTGGCGAATTATTGAAAAGCACAGTGGTAGCACAAGGCAATGAATTGAAAAGGATAGATGTATTTCGGAACTAGAACACAAGAATCATATTGGAACTAATGTTTGGCAGTTTTGTCCAAGTAAAAGCGAAGACCACAGTAACCACATGAATGAAAGCCTGGTTGATCCTGGGAAGGAAAGAGCGCACATTAGAATGTTGTTAAATTTAGATCAACGACAGACAAATTGTGCGTATTAAAACATGTAAAAACAACGGATCACGAGAAGATTCTACGAATAAATGAATCATGAATTCATCTGGATCAATTTGGGAAAACAAAGTAGCACGCGTCTGTGCACCGACTACACAATACGTCAAGGATGCTTTAGTCTCGCACAATTACGATGGAATTGTTTAAAAAAAGGAAAAGGCAAACTTACCAAATTATATGTATCCACAAGGTCATACTTGGCTGAGATGCATACACGACTCACACATACAGACAGCATTCAACTGGTGCGAATGAGTAGAGTCACACCAGCAAGTTAGCTTTCTTGCGACTTCACTGCCATTAGTCCTCAAAAGTCCCTCCAAGCACTCCACTTGAGAAGCGCAGTCATTCAATCAAACATACGTAATAAGCTATGCACACAAAGGCCATCACTGAATATGGCGTTAAGCCATGCACACAAGTGTAACTCGCCGTCACGATATCCGGTTGCGCGGGTTCATCCCGGAAGATGGAGTCTGCTGACTTCAGGAAGGTTACTAGTTAGAGCATTTAGATGACTGTCACGTGGCGGTTTGGCCACCCCGCGCTAAACGGGAAGCGTCGCAGTAAAATCCAAATTCGGAAACTGATGGCCAGTATCCGATCTATTCAATGTAGCCTATTAATGGTTGTTTGTTCATTATAGCAATAGTGCCACTGTGCATGTATAAAATTGCAAGTCTGGATCCAAGCACACAGTCACACACTGCGCGTGGGCTAAAATACTATCAAGTTGATCTGGCCCAGACAGCTAACAGAAATAAAGTAGCGAGACTTCAATGTTTTTCCTATTGAAATTCGAAAACGTTGGCAAAACAATTTAACACGGTGTTACCTACGCAATACATAAGTATTGTACAATTGCACACCAGCGCGCTGCGATAGCGTACAGTTGTCCAGACCAAGACAGATACGAGAGAAAAATAGAAAATGACAGTGAGACCACAGCGTGTTTCCGAATGACAAATCGATCAGTGATGCTTAGGAGAAAACGGTTTCCGAATACTTGGACATGTAAACTGCACTCTGGGTTCAAATTTAGTACTCACATTTCGTAAAATTCACAACTTCGGTTTCAATGACAGTCTTCCTGATAAAAGACTTAATCTAGTTTGCATTAAATCTTATAAATTCCCGAAAACTTGTCACCGAAATGATGGAATTGTGCACATAAATGTCGAGTATGTGGAGCGATCCCTAGATTCAGGTGCCTAGGAAGTTGAATAATAAAAACCGGCTGATAGTCTCCGCCAGTGCATAATTCAACTTCCAGTTGACTAAGGCTATTAATACTTCACCTGAGGCAATAAAGCAGCTGCAGTCGGATCAGTAAAGAGGATATAACGGATTCAAAGATGTATGTATGCATGAAAGCACAAGCATGATCCAGGCAAAGTGCCGTACAGTCAGAGACTGCACGTGGGCTAAGATACTGTCAAGTTGCCCAGGCTTAGACAGACATGAGGGGGGAAATAGAAAGTAGAAATGGTAGTGAGACTCCAGCCTGTTTCAGCATGCAGCTCACCACCGATGGCCAATCAATTTAGCACGGTGTTAGCCGCACAGCACTGAAATACTGTACGATTCAAAGATAATCTGATTCACTCCTATTTTGTGATATTTATTGCATAAAATTTGGAAATGAACTCGTATACCACAAGTAAGCATAAAATAAAAAACAGATAAAATTGGAAAAATACTGAAAAACTTACAAGATTGATGTAGACTTTTGGATGTCCGAGTGCACCACCACCTCCGTCGCAACTGACAACGTGGTCCGCGCATTTGATTGGCGGGGCCTCAGCGATTAAATTTTCTGCAAATTGGCGATTCACCTATGATGTAAAAACGGGTTAAGGGAATTGAATGAATTGATATAAGTCTATTTTTCGCTTCGTAACGTACCAGTTTTTTACTAAGGGTGAACCGAACAGAGGAAATGTCATCCGGTGAAAATCGCTGAATGAAATATAGTAATGAATATAAACGATCGAACTTGTCCTGTATGCGTAACCTCTCCGGCGGATTCAACTTCAGAAGACATCCTTCTAAAATGTTGTACCGGCCTAGTGAAAGCATATCGTAGCAACGAGCGAAATTGTATCGACATGATAGAATCAAAGCCAATCTAGATGGAGTGGAAATAAAGGATATTCATAGTTACAATGATCGATGTTGCTTTACAATCAGTATATAAATAGGAAAACGTTCAGTGCGGTACAGATACATGTATAGAATAAATAGGTTTGCTAAGGTAGTGAGATCACCGACGAAAAGCAATCTGTATCACGGATAGCAATCACCAATCCACTGAATATAAAAACAGCACTATCAACATTACGAATCATGAGCCTAGCTGCTCTCGATAATTGCTAAGTTTATACAAACCAGACTAACCGTTAACACGCCAGCACACATTTTTTTTAGTTTCACCGTGTGCAATTTTATCAGTTTCTTATCCGTTTTTCAAAACAAAATAGCGAACGAGATTCGTTAGCGAACTATCAATTAAATTGGCCATCTGTTAATAAACGTAACTGAATATCAATATACCCAGATACCTAGAACTCCAACGGGCGCACAGCATGAATGTATTTGACAAGGAAGTAAGTTCCTACAACAATGGGGTTTCTTTCTTCTTCTTCTTCTTATTATTATCACACAAGTCTTTACAGACGATGTGCCAACAAGTATACCATGAAGAAGGTACATGATGAGAGAAAAAAGAAAAAAAGAGGGTGATTTTTTGTCTGTCTGTTTACACATGCCGCTTTTGATCTTTTTTTTGTCTTTTTTGGAATAAGGGAGGGGGGAGGGTCATTGATAAACGGGAACACAACCACGGCAGGATTCTCCCCACTGGTTCCTTTCTTTTGCCATCACACTGAGTGTTATCAGCCACATATCTTATCGGTCCTCCGGACTCCGCCCGGGTAAGCGCGATGTTCCCACGATGGCTAGTGGGGCTGTTGGACGCTTGAGGGTCTTCCGCCAGGTATTCCTTTGTCCGCCACGGCGACGTTTCCAATCAGGTCCGGCGAGAGCAAAAAGAGCTAGGCGAGGAAGGCGTCGCTCATCCATACGGAGAACGTGCCCCAGCCATCTCAGCTGGCACATGGATATATGATCGGAGAGTGGCACAGAGCGATCGCCGAGGACTGCCCTCCTGACGTCATCATTTTTGACTTTCTGTTGCCAGCTTAAACGAGCTATACTCCGCAGGCAGCGATGAACAAACGTCGATAATCGTTGACTATCGGCTTGTCGCAGCGTCCACGTCCCGCAGCCACACAGTAGAACTGCTCGTATGGTGGCCTGGTACACTCTGCCCTTCAAGCGTAATCCAACATCGCGTCGGCGTCACAGATAACGTAGCCCAGCGAAAGCATGGCGTGCTCTTGCAATCCGTCGTGATTTCAGCTTCGATATCGCCGCCAGTGGTGATGCAGCTCCCTAGGTAGGTGAATCTGTCAGTCACTTCCAGTTTATGGTCTTCGATCGTCAAATCAAGTGTTGGGTCTGTCCAATCCTGTAGGATCACTTTGCATTTTGACGGAGAGAAATGTAATCCATACAGCGACAACTGATCAACGAGTAGATCCAAAGCGCTTTGTATGGCGCAAGCATCCTCTCCGAGGAGAGCAATGTCGTCAGCATAGTCCAGATCCATAACTCGAAGACCGGGGAGCAGGTCGATCCCCCAATTCGGTAGCTGGGCTGTTGCTGCTTTCATGACACCGTCAATCGCAAAGTTAAATAGGAATGGGGAGATCGGACATCCTTGACGAACCCCGCTGGAAATGGTAAACTGCTTGGATAAATCACCATAGGCTTTGACTCTGCCGGTGGTGTGGCAGTACAGCTTCTTGAGCAGGATTACGTACTTCGGTGGGACACCATGGCGAATGAGACAGTCCCAGAGAGCGGTTCTGTCAATGGAATCAAAGGCTTCTCGTATGTGAAGAAAGACGATAATTGTTGGACGTGCGTATTGGTAACGTTGCTCCAAAATTTGGCGAGCGTGAAGATTTGGTCCACACACCCGCGTCCTCCTCTGAAACCAGCCTGTTCTTCTCGATACTCTGCTTCTCGGTAGCTGTTAAGCCTGGTCAGGATGATTGATGCAAACAGTTTAGAAACCACCGGTATGAGACTGATACCCCTGTGATTACCGCACTCTTTCCTCGACCCTTTCTTGAATACTGGGACGATGGCTGACGGTCCCCACGCGCTGGGTATGGTTTCCTCGTTCCAGATCTTTCCGGAGAGCACTGACAGCTCACTGCACAAAACGTCGACACCTTCAACGAATAGTTCGGCTGGTAGCTCGTCTAAACCAGGGGCCTTGCGTCGTCTAAGCTTCATTATGTGTGAGCGAATTTCTGCCTCTGTAGGTGGTCCCTGTGGGGCCGGCCACTGAGTGGTGGAGCCACTTGGCTGAGCAACAGAGAATGGTCGCGGTTGATTGAATTGGCTAGCGAAATGTTCCCTGCAGCGGTCCATTCGCCTTTCTCTGTTGGTAATCAACGACCCATCTGCTTCCGTGATGAGTTCACTCACGCTGGGCATTCGGGGTCCCGTGGAGCGTATAAGCTGGAACAATTTGCGGGTGTTGCCAACTGCTTGGGCTGCTTCCATCTCGCCTGCCCGCTCTTCCCGCCATGATTCTCGGTCCGTTTTGAGACTGGTCTTCAACTGGTGACAAATCTGCCCGCGCTGTTCATCATATCTTTCCCCCGGAGGTATGGAACGCTGTTGGTCAATTAATGTGGCTGTAGCAGCAGATATCCAGTTGGAACCTGTGCGCTTAGATGTTCCACAGCTTTCCAGGCCAGCATGATACATTGCACTTTGGATTTGAGCCCAATGCTCCTCAATATTATCGGGATGGGGTCCGAGTGCATTAGATAGGGCCGTTAGATAGTTCTCTGCCACTGATCTATCTGATAGTTTAAGCGTATCTAGCCTCATGATATTTTTCTTACGCAATCCGCTGAAACGCATTGTTAAGCTTGCACAGACTAACGCGTGGTTTGATGATAGGCAGGTCGGCCAATATGATCTGCAGTCGCACACTGGAACGTCATCGATAACTGATCACAATGTGATCAATTTGTGTCCAGAGTCCTGTCGAGGGGGATCTCCATGTTGCTGACCGTTGTTTGGAATGTCGGAAGTTGACGCTGCTTAGAAATAGGCGGTGCTCAGCACATAGACTCAACAGGCGTTCACCGTTGTCCGATCGAACGCAATCGAGACCATACGGACCACCGAGGTGTCGTTCACTTTGTGAGAGGCGGCCAACTCGGGCAGTAAGATCGCCAGCCAGGATGACAATATCCGACTTTCTTGCTTTACGGAGTAATTCGTCTAGACTTCGGTAGGGGCGTAGGCTGCGATGATGAAAAGTGCACGAGTGTTCTGCCTGTGTTGACTGATTTTGCATGAGTCACGAAGTCGGACGGTGCACAAACGGCTATTGGCAGGTAACCAGTCAATCAAGGCTATCTCGGCGCGTGAGCTCAGAGCCATACGAACTCCTGCAAGTCCCGCTGCCTGGTCCTCTTCATCACCAGATACACGCAAACGAAACTTGACGCCGGTATTATTCGGTGAGCATAGGTTTATCACACTACTAGAGTCGTGTAAGCGCGTTTCTGATAGACAGCAGATGTCTACTCTCATCGTTTCTAGTGTACGAGCTAATCTAGCCTCTTGTCCTGCATGTCTCAAGGTCCTGACGTTGAATGCAGCTAGCTTGAAGGGCATACGGGGTTTCAAGAAGTGATCACTCTGGCTTGGCTGTTCTGTGTTTGGCGAGCTTGAAGGAGCATCTTGACAAGATTCATTGCTTGTGTGTAATGAGGGGCGTGGGATATAAGGATCGGCATGTGATGTAATGTAGCGAAGGTAGTTTGGACAGCAAGTGGTGATTGACGTAGGTTCCATGGTTCTTGTTGAAGGCGACATATTACCCGGTTGCCAAGGCCGAAGTAGGGGGTTAGCTTAGGGGGTCCCACCCGGAGCCTTTGGCTCAAGTCTTCCCGCAAGGCAGCGGGGATTTTTCCTCAGGGTTCACTCCCGAAGCCTTTCCCGCAATCGGGTATGCCGCAAGGCAGCGGAGGTTTGGAATAAGGGTTTTCCTTCCCTTAGATGGACTGCCCTCCCAGGCTGACGAGCCCCATCTACCCGGAGCAAACTGGTTTTGAGGCGCCAGTCATCCGCCTTCGCCCCTTCTCCTGTCAGTAGAAGCAGTTCCGCCACGTGCAGGCCAGGAGCTGGGCTTGGTTGTCAGAGGCTGTTTGAGACGCACGCCATATGGGAGCATTTTATAGACAGTGGGAGCTCATCCCCACTGCCGCCCCCGGCTGTGACAACCTTGGAACCCATACCATTATATGTCTACGCATGGGCAACCTGACAGTATCTTAGCTCACGTGCAGTCTCTGATTGTGCGGCACTTTGCCTGGATTAGCCTAGTGCTTTCATACCATACCATATCTGTCTAGGCATGAGCAACCTGACAGTATATTAGCTCACGTGCAATCTTTGGCTATGCGGCACTTTGCCTGGATCAGTTTTGCGATTTCATGCACACATACATGTAGTCAAAACCTGACGTTGCGTTGTTTTTCACAGGACTCAAACTTTGATCAGTTATCTTTCCGAAGTAATTACGACCAACCCACCGTGAATTCGGAGACCCTCACAGAAACTTATGCATTCTCCGGAATCGATCGCATTTTCGATCACCATACGAGTAAGTTGGACAGACTTTCACTCTCGTTTCAATGTTTTGGGTGCGATCTCATAGCCGAAAACTTCATCATCGAACCCTTAATTCCTCAAAATTATGGCACGGATGTGCAATCACGCAGTACTTCTGTGCTGTGCGGTTAACATCGTGTTAAATTCATTGGCCACCGGTAGTGAGCTGCTTGCTGAAACACGCTGGAGTCTCACTACCATTTCAATTGCAGTTTTATTTCGCATATGTCTCTCTTCTCTCTATATCTCTAGACCTAGGCAACCTAACAGTATCTTGGCCCACGTGCAGTCTATGACTGTGCAGCACTTTGCCTGGATCAAGCGTGTGCTTTCATTCTGTTACATACTGTTGTTTCTTTCGGTCCCGTCTATATAATCTTCCACATTGCATTCTGACCTGTCATTACCCTATCGCTTTATGAACCCTTTTGCTTATTTTGACGTTGATTTGCTGCGCATAATTTGTCGTAATCTCGATCACGTGGGACGTTCAGACATTCGAACTTTGCTTCGAGTTTGACTCGTGAACGTCAATTGGTACGTACTCGATATTGTTTTGACATTGACCCGGATTTTAACCTGATTGCCCACAATAATTGAGGTTTGTTTTTACTATATTTGATTGTCTCAATACAGTAGCGCTTTTGTTGGCAAATTCTCGTTGGGTTCTGATATACCTCGGGATTTTGCGCGTCACTCAACTTTGGATTTTTCCTTGATTGTCAATTACAATCAATCAATACATACATACATACATACATACTACAATATTGCGATGTTGTGACGCATTTATTCTATCCACTACGCAACGCTCCATGGCTTTACCTTCGCTTTTGAACACTGGTTGAACTACAGAATTCCATATGAAATAGGTACCCCACAGTTTTTAGAATAATGAACGCAAAAGATAATCACCTATTAGCGCTTCTGCACGTCTTTGTGAACGCACTATCTGACTATCATTTACCTTTCTTATCTCTCTATACATCCATACATATGATGATGAAAGCACAAGCCTGATCCAGGCAAAGTTCCGCACAGTCATAGACTGCACGTGGGCTAAGATACTGTCAGGTTGCCCAGGCCTAGACAGATGTAATGGAATCTCGCAGTGAGACTACAGCGTGATTCCGCATGCAGCTCGCTACTGGTGGCAGATCAATTTAGCACGATGTTAGCTGCGTAGTACAGAAATGCGACAGGATTGCACATTCGTGCTCTCTCTCTGTGTATATATGTATATGTTTCTGTGTAGGTTTCGAGGTCGAAGTGTTATGTTTACTTGTGATATCCCATGCATAGTATAAGGTTGTCGCTTGATACGTGCCTCAACGTTACTTTATTAGACTCATACACTCTGGTTGCGTTAGCTTTACTTGTTCAATATGTTTTTCCCCACCTCAACCATGCAGCAAAATAATAGCTGGAGATACGCTATGAGCGCAGACTTGTTGTGTGAGCCACGTGAGCCACTCCATCGTTTTCACAATTTTCGAACTTTTCCATTCTTCTTCTTCTCGCGACAGAAGCGATCAACCGTTTGCGCTTCGCCAACAACGATCACACACGCCTCGCGATCGCCTCCGCAGACGGCACCATCTCGTTGTGCTACATTTTGCCTCCCGAATGCCAGAACCATGTTGTTCACTTGACCGGTGGTCATCGATTTGGCGCTTCGGTCACGGACGTCGCGTGGTCTCTTGGTAACGACTTTCTGGTCAGCACCGCGGTGGATGGTAGCGTGTGCGTGTGGGATGCCGTCAGCGGGAGTGTGAAACGTCACTACACGGCCGAGTCGCTCAACATGGGCCCCGTGTTGGTTTGTGCGTTTCAGCCACAAAACTACAACCTCTTGGTCGTCGGTGGTGCCTGGGGAGTTATTCAGGTATGTTGAGATTCCTCGGGAGGGGATTTTTCATTCGCTTTTCCGGTTGAGGATGGTTTGTAAACCATCTTGTTGGAACAGTAGGCGCCGTGTGGTCATCAGCATTACAATGGTAGCATGCTGTTGTTGTTGTTGTTGGCCTCCTTTGGGTGATGTGTACCATTGCAAACGCCTGACGTATAGTGTATAACTGGTAGAAAAGCGAATGTACAACCTTGAACGTCCCATCAGCAAACCACATCTTGCTAAGAGACAGTATGGTATGAAAGCACAAGCCTGATCCAGGCAAAGTGCGGCACAGTCAGAGACTGCACGTGGGCTAAGATACTGTCAGGTTGCCCAGGCCTAGACAGATATCAGGGGGGAATAGAAATAGAAATGGTAGTGAGACTCCAGCGTGTTTCAGCATGCAGCTCACTACCGTTGGCCAATCAATTTAGCTATGAGACAGTACACCAACCAGGCGTCGATCACCGAAGATAAAAAATCTTGCACTATGGTCTTTAGAATAATACAGCTGGAAATCTCCTTATATATATGGAACATCAAACATGGCGTCACTTGGGTTGGGTACGGGAAAGTGCATGTTGGGTCTTTCCTTCTTATACTGTTTTGATGCCTGTTGAGTGTCCGCGAGATAATACTTTTTTGAGGTAATGCCATTGGAGTGCCACCGCATTCTTCGCCAAAACGCTTTCCTTGTTGCACCCGTGATTGTGAAGTGCGAAATTACGTACGATATCATCGTTCTCGAATCAAAACTCGTTTCACATGTAAATTAATGTCCTTCGACCTTTGGTACTTGTTCCATATTCAAGAGTCATTGCACACATTTAAATAACTTTTTAACTTAGATCATATCTTAAATACCTTCCCTGAGGATTAAGTGACTGGAGATTAATTGACTGGGAATGAAGTGATATATATATATATATATAGAGAGAGAGAGAGATTCGTATAGAACGCTCGCACCTCTTTGGACCATGTGCGTAGTATCTTACTATTCTTCAGAATGTGCTTAGCACCTTCCAAGTGCAAAGTTCAAACACTGTTCTAAACCTGGACAACAAAAACTGTAAACCGTTTACCTACTTGGATATTTGCATGACTAGTAACGCGTGTTCATGTAAGGTGACTTTTGCACCGGTATCGTTTGGTAGCATAGATCATCCGTGTCGTCCAAGAGGCTTGTCCATGAAGCCCAAGGGCACAGTCCATCAGGCAGCAGTCCTTGCGGTTTTGTTGTATGGATGCGAAACCTAGCGAGACAGAATCAAGCCTTCGATAATCGCTGTCTGTGCACCATCGTTGGGGCGATCGGATACGTAACGCAACGCGATTCATTCGAATATTTGCTACCGACGTAGATATCGACTAACAAGCATAGACTCCGCTGGTTTGGCGACATATTGCGAATGGGAAATCATCATTTTCCTAACGCGGGTTGTTTACCACTCCTAAATTACTTACTCACTTTACTTTGTGCGACTATCTCCTCCTGGAGGATGAGTCGGCTTCAAAGAAGATTCTTGGGAATTTGGGTACAAAGCGGCGTCCCTAGCACCACTCGGCGTTTGTTCGAGTCGGCTTCTCTAGCCTTTGCACAACCGAGTGTGACCTGCAAGGCAGCAGGAAGTTGCCAGAACGAGGTGGTCTACCAGACTCTGTTCCAGGTTTTTCCTCAGGGTTTTCTCCCGAAGCCTTTCCCGCGATCGGGTATCCCACAAGTCCGCGGAGGTTTAAAATCAGGGTTTTCCTTCCCTTAGATGAAATGCCCTCCCAGGCTAACGAGCTGCATCTGCTCGAAGCAAACTGGTTTTCAGGCGCCAGTCACTCGCCCTCGCCCCTTCTCCTGTTGGTAGAAGCAGTTCCGCCGGGCTCGGGGAGCCACTCGTGCAGGCCAGAAGCTGGACTTGGTTGTCAGAGGCTATTTGAGACGCATGCCATATGGGAGCATTATATAAACAGTGGGAGCTTATCCCCACTGCCACCCCCGGCTATGACAACCTTTGGAACTCACTCCTCAATTGGAATGGCGTCGTTTTAAGGGTGGCCAAATCCTGATTTGGTTTATGCAGAAGCTGCATTGCAGGTACCCGCCTCCCATGATGATGATGATGTCCGCGAGATAACACAATTCGCGGTGTAGCTTTTTATTCAGTGATATATCTGGAAACCGTGTTCTTTAGCGGTCTTGCAGTGAGCATCTTGTTGGGAGGTTTGCTTCATCTTGTGTGCTGTCAAGTGGAATGATGGGAAAGCCGCCGACAAGCTGTCATGCGATGTCGCTCTACTCGTTATCGACACTTGTAGGTAGGTATCTCATTCCAGTGTGTCTGTGCTTAATGTTTTAAAGGTTCAGGGGCCTTTTATTTCCTTACCCTGCATCATCTCCTTAGGATTCCATCGTGCGTGCCCTGGTGGTACGGCAATTCGGTCCTCAAGACTTGCTCCCGTTTTAATGTTGTCCATTATGTCTAGCGTTGGTTTGGCTATACGTGTATCATCCAGGAATTACGAGACTTCCTTGGGTTAGGACTGATCACACATTCCGTGCTTATAATCGCTCTCAAATGCACCCTCAATCTTTTCTATCCTCTCCTCTTCCGATAGACTCTAAACTTATCCACTGGAAAGCTCATCAAAACCGGTCGTGACCAGATCCATCTCACTCGCTTCAAACCGCTATCCACCCGCACCACCCATCGGCGTCCCGCGGACACACAGATTCTGGAATTCCACTGCACCGGTACCGGGTCGATCACAGCCATGACCTTTGAACCCGCGACCGGAACCTGCTTGTGGGTTGGCACCGATCGCGGCGTGATCCAATCGTATTTGTGCATCCCCTCCAGCGGTCAGCTCACTCGTTCTCACCGAATCGATTTCGCATCCATCTACGCCACTCCCGGGAAGAATCATCGCGGGAAACTGTCCCGACTCAATCCAATGATGCTACGTCGAAAATCCCCCGGAGACTCCGCGCACCCTTACCACAGCGTCACTAGTCTTTCATTTCATTCGTGGCTTTCGAACCAGAACCAAGGTCACTATCTGCTCGGAAACGCTGCTGGATTGGGTTTACTTTTGTTAGAAGTCATACCGTTTAGCGGTGGTAACTTGATCGTCAGACGTCAGTTCCCGTTGCGCCACAATCCTCCGAGTGGTGGGCAACGCGTGCGTTTGATTCATTCTGGTCTGGCCCCGTTATTGTCCATGCGCTCGGGAGCGTGTGCTGTGACCGGGAGTGAAGATTCCATTGTGTATTTGTTCGATGTGTTGGTTCAAGGTCGTGGGGGTGTTTCGACCGCTCCGTTGCATCCAGGCTTGGTCACGATGCTTCAAGGTCATACCGCACCGGTTCTGGACGTCGCGATTGGTTGGGACGAGAGCGTACTGGCTTCGGGTGATGAAAACGGGACGGTGATTGTTTGGCGACGCATGCAATCTAGCGATCGATTGTAATGGATCGCCGTGGTTGTTGTTGTTGTTTTTATATGATAAAATTGTAAATACATTGTTTGCTCGGGTGTTCTTTTGAAGTGATTCTTCTATGGGGCGGGATACCAGCTTCATTGTAAATCAAAACACCATCCTGTGCCTGGGGTACAAGTGTTCAATACTATGTCGAGTGTTCTGGATGTCTGAAGGATCAACTGATGTCCAGTTCCTGCCGCTCACGATGATGATTCTGGTATGGTATGGGTTTGAAAGCACAAGCCTGATCCAGGCAGAGTGCCGCACAGTCAGAGACTGCACGTGGGCGATGTTACTGTCAGGTTCCCCAGACCTAGACAGATATGAGAAATAGAGATTACAGATGGTAGTGATACTCCGGCGTGTTTCAGCATGCAGCTCACTACCCGTGGCCAATCAATTTAGCACGGTGTTAGCCGCACAGCACATAAGTACTGTACGATTGCCAATCCTTGATGATTCTACAATGCCCCATGTAGTTGTTGCGTTAACTCACAACCGTAGCCAGTTGGAAGCAAGCGAAATCCCATTGGTTCTCCTTCACTGGTAATTCCACATACCCCCTGTTGTACTAGAAACATTTTTATTGTAAACATTTAAAGACCATCCTCTCATGGGGCTGTATTACTGTTGTACTTACTTTTACTTTTGTGCGACTATCTCCTCCTGGAGGATGAGTCGGCTTCAATGAAGGTTCTTGGGAATTTGGGTACAAAGCGGCGTCCCCAGCACCACTCGGCGTTTGTTCGAGTCAGCTTCTCTAGCCTTTGCACAACCAAGTGCGACCTGCAAGGCAGCAGGGAGTTGCCAGAAAGAGGTGGTCTACCAGACTCTGTTCCAGGTTTTTCCTCAGGGTTTTCTCCCGAAGCCTTTCCCGCGATCGGGTATCCCACAAGGCAGCGGAGGTTTAAAATCAGGGTTTTCCTTCCCTTAGATGAAATGCCCTCCCAGGCTAACGAGCTCCATCTGCCCGAAGCAAACTGGTTTTCAGGCGCCAGTCACTCGCCTTCGCCCCTTCTCCTGTTGGTAGAAGCAGTTCCGCCGGGCTCGGGGAGCCACTGTTGTGTTGCTTGCTGTCCGATGGCGTTGAGCCCGGTTATGCAAGTAAGATTATTATCCTTTCATAAAGTATCCTCGTTACTTTGTTACGTTGCTTTGTTTGCTTTCGTTTGGCAACATCTGTCAAAACACGTCTTCGTTCTTCAAGGTTTTGATAGTCACGTAGAGTTGCGTTTATGTGCAAAAAATAAATCGAAATAGAATTAAATGAATCACAGTTCAACAAAACTTGACGCAGGTCGAAGACAGCGCTGATCGATGACTAATGTAACGTGTTGCTCACATCCCCCGTAGTTTTTACACCGCAACCGGTTTCTGGCTGTTTGCCGTCATCAGGTGGAGACAGTAAGTTAAGGTTTACACTGTTCCAAGTCTCACTGAAACTAGACTTACTGTCTCCACCTGATGACGGCAAACAGCCAGAAACCGGTTGGGGTGTGTAAGTGCGGGGGATGTGAGCAACACTTTACATTGATGTATCGCTATTGTTTGTGTTATGATGGATGAATCGTTAATGTTATTGCAGAGACAGTCGTTGCGTTCTATCAATCTATGCGGTGTTCTTAACCCAACAGCCAGGAAAACAGAACAAAATCGGGAGTCCAACCGATCGCCAAGTGTCTTCCGATATTCTAGTGATGTCAGAGGCAGTGTCAACTTGAAAACGGTTGGGCACACCATTTAGGGTCACGGTAAGATACTTCTGTCGATTTCTCATATCCCCTTGTAAGGTTGCAAAGACAAGATAGTAATGATAAGTATTATTATTGGAATGATTGAATACAGGTTATTTATTAAAATAGTTCGCCGCGCAATAATTTTCTTTATGCACTTTTGGCATTCGTGTTTCTTGAATGGGCAATAACGCACAAAATGCCATTCGCCACATTACCAACACTTGGATGAGAGCTTAGCGTCTTGATCGACTCGACGATCATTCTGACGGCTAACACCACCGGCTCATTCTGCCAGGGTTTTTGTACAACCAACGCACCCTCCTAACAGTTTTGCAATGTGTTTATCACGAAAATAAATCTGTGCTCCCGAGAGAATCGAGTGATATTTTGAGATCTAAGATACATTGGTAGAAGCAATCACGTCAGTATTCAAAACTCAATTTTATGATAGAAAATCTAATCAGCTTAACAAGAATGACGAATGGAGTAGAAACCTTACGAGAGTTAATTGAGACAGTCAAATAGCGCATTGTTCACCGTGATTTTATCGATCTTCTAGGTGAAAATCATCACCGAATCCATTCCGACATGGGGTTCAATTGAAACCATTTCTAAATTTACGGCGAATATCCCAAGTAGAACGTGGGGCACAAGTTGTGCTTGTATGCCACTGTTGGATAAGCTGATACGACCAACCTGTTCAATTACATGTGTCCAAACACGTTTAATGGGGTTAAACCCATAACCATGAAACAAAATATTCATTTGCATGCTTTTCCGTCATTCACACCCCACGACCGGTTTCGTGCTGTTTGCACTCATCATTAGGGACAGTAAGATCAGGATCCGCATGCGCTTGAAGCAAGGTGGAAGAATGGTAAAACACGGAAGCGCTTGTATGCCCTGTTGGATAAGGTTGGCACGACGAACGTTTCAAAGCATGTGTCCCAAACACATGGGGTTTAACCCATTAAACATGTGTTTGGACACGTGATTGAACAGCCTTATCCAACAGTGGCATACAAGCGCTACTTGTTTACAATTCCTCAACTGTTTCAAGCGCATTCGGATCCTGGTCTTACTGTCCCTACTTGAGAACGCTGGATATTTGAAACATTTATGTTCTCGAGTAAAGTCCCCGTACTTTAGCAAATGTGTGACAGGATGATTTTTGATATGATTAATTTTAATGTAAATACCACCCCCTACACGTCGTTGAATGGGATCTTTTAGTTTTCTTCTGGACATTCACGATTGGATTCACTGTGACTAAGTTATGCTCAACCAGAGCCACGACACGATGCTTTATGACATACTTGAACAACTGTTTCTTCGGCAAGAAGCGCTTGGTAGCAGATCGCAGGACTACAAGTTAAACATTCCACACTCTAGATCAAATTGTCGAAGGTTTTTCTTTGCTGTCCGAGTTTGCTTTATATGGAGTTCTCTGCCCCCACAAATCATATATGCATCAATCCTGAACATGTTCAAGGCTGAAGTTGACAAGTATATGTTGACCACATCCAACCTCTCACCTGAATACACAAGCTGACTTTCCATTTGTGTTGTTTTTGTGCATTCCCTAAATTTTTAATCTACGGTTACTGTAAAGTATTGGCTTTTTAGACCATTAAAACTTCGAATAACTTGAGGTCGGGTGTACAACCTATTCGTGTGTGTTGTGCTGCTCTTTGGTTGCGAAACCTAGGCGATCCGTTCGATACCCGTTTTTGGGAAGGGTCGCTCTCATTGTCTTTATTCATATACACGAATTTTCAGCAATTACAACAATCTAAATGACTACCAATCAAATCGCATTACCCACGTCTTTACTGTTAAATATCAATACCAATCGCAGCAACTAGCGGATTTCCCCAAGGTTCAGTCGTTGGTCTAATCCTCTTTCTGGTTTATGTCAATGAAGTACCGGAAATTATTTGATGTAACATTTCGTTATTTACGGACGTTGTATCCGTAGCCCCAGAAGACTGTCTGCTATTACAAAAAGATCTTGATACGCTTCACAGCTGGTCGTTGACGAACAAACTGCCGTTTAACTTCAACAAACACAGGCTCATGAGTGTGGGAAATCGAGTAGACTTAACATGTCATATAGGTTCGCATGTCCTTGAACATTGCAGTGAAGAAAAAGATTTGGGTTTCTGGATAAGCTCTCGTTTAAAAACCTCTCTTCGAACTAACAGTGCCATTAAAAAGCAACACGTGTCATAAATCTACTCAAACGGGTATTTGGGAAATTTTCGCCCAATATATTCCGAAGGATCATGAATACATGAGAACAGTCATGGAATACGGTGTGCCGTCACGGATTCCGTGGCTCAAGAAGGATGTTGGACTTATGCAGCGCATCTATCACCGCTCAACAAAATTCGTTCTCAGCATCCGAAACAGGCCTTATAAAGAAAGGATAGCTCAACTGAATCTGTTTAACTTTCCCGATCGACGAATCAGAGAAGACTAACTTTACAAAATATTCTATACCCCGAACCATCATTTACAGGATTTATTCACGCGAAGGGATACGAGAAATTATCGGACCCATCAATATGAGCTGGTGGTACCCCATTCCCGCCTGAACTGTAGAAGTTATTTTTATTCCGTCCGTGTCTGATTTACTTGGAACAGTTTACCTTCTACCGTTGCTCACTCCACTAGGTTACATGACTTTAAAACGAAATTAGACGAATTTTTACTGAATTATTCGTTTCCTGAACACTTATATACGGCTTAATCTAATTCCTTATCTTCTTTTATACACTTACATTTTAATTTTTACCATCCTATGTCTGTTGTTAAGCTTGTTGCCTTTTAGACCATTAAAAACCTTGAATTTTCTTGAACACTACTTTATTCATCCATAACCGCCTTGAGTCGTTTACCTATACGGTTCTCTTCCGTGTATCAGTGCATGCTACTATACTGTTGTTCTAGAAGATTTTAAAGCCTATTCTACGGCCTTTGTCTCCTAATATCTCTGAACGTTTGTGAAATCATATAAGACAACAATAACAAAACTTTTCCACTTCCAAGAAATATTCTAAACATATTCGAATCATTAAAGCTGGAATTAGAGAATGCCGCTCTGACTGTTATTGAGCCAAACGTACCACTGGTTGTCGAGACGGACGCTTCAGAGGTAGCCATTGCGGCCATTTTGAGCCAACAAGGGAAACCCGTTGCCTTTTTCTCCCGAACCCTTTCTCCAGCCGAGCGCAAGTATCCAGCTGTGGAAAAAGAAGCCTATGCTATCGTGGAAGCTGTCAAGAAATGGCGGCATCATCTGATTGGCAGTCACTTCAAATTGGTGACCGATCAACGCTCAGTCGCGTTCATGTATGACATTCAACACAAAAGCAAGATAAAGAATGACAAAATTCTTCGTTGGCGTCTGGAATTAACCGATTTCCATTATGACGTGGTTTACCGTCCTGGAAATGAAAATCTTGCTGCTGACGCTCTTTCCAGACATTGCTCGGCCATGTCATGTGATATTAATAAATTGCGTGAACTTCACGAAACACTGTGCCATCCTGGAATTACTCGCATGTTACATTTTATTCGGGCAAGAAATTTACCTTACTCTGTCTCCGACGTGAAACAAATGGTCAACCAATGTCGAAGTTGTTCAGAAGTCAAACCGAAGTTTTATAATCCTCCTCCCGTCAACCTCGTTAAAGCTACTCAACCTTTCGAGCGCTTGAGCATTGACTTCAAAGGTCCGCTGCCATCTAAATCTAATAACAGATATCTTCTGACGTGTATTGACGAGTACTCACGTTTTCCTTTCGCATTCTCATGTTCCGAAATGACTGCATCTGTTGTGAGCGATTGTCTGACCCAACTTTTTGCGATTTTCGGCATGCCAGCATATATACATTCTGACAGAGGAGCGGCTTTCATGTCCCAGGAACCAGAAATCACTACGTGATTCTGTGTTCGAACACCGTGGTTCGTTGTACGAACTTTATGTAACAGTGGCATTCAAGTATATCTTTGTTTGCTCGATAGATTGTTTCAATCGTATCTTCTTCGCCATCATTCACGAAAGGATGTCCCGCCGGTAGCTCGTGAATTACGATACTCAGAACTTAGAAAATTTTATGGTAGAAAAAGCATTAAGCTTAACAATAACCATAGGATGACAAGGTATATGGAACATATAAAAAATATAAAATATCTCACAAATCAATAGGGACACTCGCATACCGCATGGTTCGTCATAAACTCATCGAGTTTGGAAGCGAAAACCTCAACAGATTCTGATCGTGTGATTTCTTCAGGCAAATAGTTCCAAGTGAAACAAATTCTTACGGAGAAAAAATTACGACGCATATCCAATCGAGAATGCGGAATGCTTAAAGCCTTTGAATGTGTTCGTGTTCTAGTACGGTCATTGGGCTTTAGCAAGTGTTTAAGGGGATGGTTTACAGAATGCAGGATTTTGAAGGTCAACAAAAGGTCACTGCGTATCCGTCGTTGGGTAAAATGTTGTAGGTTTAGTTTTAACATTCGCTCTGTGAAAGGCAAATTTCTGTAACGGGAGACCAACTTTGTAGCACGATGATAAATCCTGTCGAGTAGTTCGATATCCTTCCTCAGCCATGGTGCCCAGGCTTGGATGGAATATTCCATAACAGGACGTATATACGTGTTAATTACCCGGGTAGGGTTTCGGGCGTAAAAATCCGGAATATTCTTTTGAGAAGACTCAAGATACGGCAAGCTTTATTGTACACCATCCGGCAATGCTGTCCAGGCTTAAGGTTAAACGAAACCCAGATACCAAGATCTTTTTCTGCGGTGGTCCAGACGAGATCTTGCGTGCCAAGCTGATACGTGTGGTGTAGAGATTTTCCAAGCTGCAGCATTTTACATTTCGCAGGGTTAAATGGTAACTCATTTAACTGGGACCAACGAAATATTGTGCACAGATCCCGTTGTAATGCCATACAGTCATTAACAGACCTTACACGTTTCCATATTTTAATATTATCGGCTAATAGTATCAAGTTGCATCCAATATTCTCTACTATATCGTTCATATTCACCAAGAATAGATATCCGCTAATGTTGCACAAAGCTTCCATTTCGTTGGAACAACGATGATGTCTAAAGTCGATCACCAAGACGTGTGGTGAATCATCACGACCAAGTCATCGCAATTTTTTCTTGATTTTATAAGTTGCTTTGGCGAAAATATTTCGGGTTACATAAATTAGCAATTATTCAGTATTAATGCATAGCATCGTCATCCGCACGTACGCGAGCCAATGTGCAAAGCTAGTTTTTCATTTCTTCGAGTTAAAGTGATTTTAAGCTAACATACAGCATACGGGTTTCAGTTGATAGCAACTTGTTTGGTTTGAAAGTTACCTCTCTATGTTCAAGGCAATTGTGCGAACTAACGGATTATATCCATTGATGCTGCCAAGTGGTGTACGGCAATGTTCCGTGCTCCTGTCAGTACTTTTACTTATTTACATTAACGACCTACCAGAGATGTAGTCATATAAATTGGTTCTATTTGCAGGATATATTAAAATTTTGACGCGGAGGTATCTTTATTCGATGCTTGTGTGTTTTGTTTGGATTTCCTTACCAGACGATCTGGTAAACTCAAACAGTTTAACTATATTCGCGGCAGTGTTCTGTGGTATACAAAAAGTCCTGCCAAATCTTATCACTGCTCAGAAGGTTTTTCGGTAGTTTCACAAAGCAGATACCCCCACGGATAATTAACGCCTATATCAGACCAGCAATGGAGTACGCTGTTCAAGCATGGACCCCATGGTTACAAACGGACATGACCTTGCTGCAACGCGTATACCACCGCTCTACAAAACTTGTGACCTGAATATGTAATAGACCATACGAGGAGAGGATTGCAACTCTGAACCTGTTTGACTTTTCGTACCGTGGTGTCAGGGGTGACTTGATCCTGCTGTTCAACATTCTGCATACAGTGGATCACCCACTTGAACACCTGTTTCATCGGCAAGAAGCACGTGGTAGCAGATCGCAAGGATACAAGTTAATTATTCCATACTCCAGATCAAATTGCCGAAGGTTTTTCTTTGCTGTCCGAGTTTGTTTTATATGGAACTCGCTGCTCCCACATATCATATATGCATCAAGCCTGACATGTACTATCTACATGCCTGTCTCCATCGAAATGCGCTTCTGGAAACTATATTCGCCGCTCCCAATGTCGAGACATTCATTCGAAATTTAGAGACGTTTTCACAAAACGACTTGACTGCACCTTGTGTGTTAATTCATGGCTAGTACTCAACACAACCAAGCGTGTCATTACATGGAATTATCGACGCTCAATAGGAATTATTTTTTCGCAAACGTTCATTGTGAAGTTCGATGAATCATGAAATTACGCACAATGTGATAACGCCCGGTTGTACAGATAACTCATCTGCATCTTGGCCATGTGGATCAATTCATTACAGTTTCGCATCGATTCTTTTCGTCCTTGCCTCCTAAGATTATGCACGGAATGTATCAAACTTAATTTAATTGGCCGATGTATTGTGATGCTCACATCCCCATCCCCTACACACCACCACCGGTTTTTGGCTGTTTGCCGTAAACATTCGACATGAAAAAGGAATAAAAAAATTATTATGTAATGTTAATTGTAGTGCAGTTGGATACTTACCATGAGCCAAAACGCAAGTGCCTTAAATTGTTATGCAACAAATAAGTGTCTAAGCTTCGATGCTGGGAGCGATGACAATAGTTTCGAGGGGATTCCAAAGGAAACTGACACGTACAGAATAAAAATATCGGCGACAGCTGATACCGGAATGAGGAATTTGTAGTGTCACTGAGTGGCTGCGTGTATGGCGTGACTCACGATACTTGAATAAATGCTTTAAAGGATGATGTGGGGTATTTAATATTTTGTATGTTAGTATCACATCACTCCGAAGGCCATGTCAACTTGCTGTTCACAAAGTAGCGAAAAACGCAAATTTCTTCGGAATACGTATATACGGTTAGAAAGGATGTTCAGCTGATGGAAACTCCACACCGCGCACAGCGCGACAAAGCTCATCCTTGGAATTTATAATCAGCCCCATATAAACGACAAGGAGCAAAACATTTCAAACAACACATCTTTATAGACATTTATTACAACTCTCTTATTACACAACAGCACAGCAGGTTGAACTGGCGCAAATACGTTTTTTCTGTCCGTATTATGCAATTGTGGAACAGTTTACCTACTTACGCGGTACCATCTGATATTGTTGACACTTTTAAAGATCACTTGATAGTGAAGTAAGCTTTTGTTTGATAATGAACGTTAACAATATTTTATGACATTTTTACCGACATGCGAACCGGTGTAAGTATTTGTGGATCTTGTACATTATTGCTGTTTAACTCACACCATATTTATGTTGCTTCTTTCTGTTCCGTCAATATCGCCTTCCACACTGTTTTTCTGACCTGTCATTATCCTATTGCTTTATGGTTATTTTGACGTTGATTTGCTGCGCACAATTTGTCGTAATCTCGATTGCGTGGGACGGTCGGACATTTGA
This sequence comes from Atriophallophorus winterbourni, assembly GCA_013407085.1. Classification (NCBI taxonomy): domain Eukaryota; kingdom Metazoa; phylum Platyhelminthes; class Trematoda; order Plagiorchiida; family Microphallidae; genus Atriophallophorus; species Atriophallophorus winterbourni. The sequence goes on from JACCGJ010012560.1 coordinate 50,815, forward strand.
ACTTGATTTGATTTTGACTCGTGTACGTAACTTGGTACGTACACGATATTGTTTTGACATTGACCCGGATCTAACCCGGTTAACCCAATAATTGAGTACTATTGATTCTTATTGAGAATCAAGGAAATTCCCCAATATGGAGTTACGCGTAAAATCCCAGGTATTTCAGAACCAACGAGGATTTGTCAATAAAAGCGGTACTATATTGAGGCAATCAAAATAACTAAAAAACATACCTCAATTATTGGGTTAACCGGGTTAGATCCGGGTCAATTTCAAAAACAATATCGTGTACGTACCAAGTTACGTACACGAATCAAAATCAAATCAAGTTCAAATGTCCGACCGTCCCACGCAATCGATATTACGACAAATTGTGCGCAGTAATTCAACGTCAAAATAAGCAAAAGGGTCCGTAAAGCAATAGGATAATGACAGGTCAGCAAAACAGTGTGGAAGGCGATATTGAC
>JACCGJ010012561.1:0-39753 GCA_013407085.1 Atriophallophorus winterbourni
AAATCATATCGCATTCTTCGATATTCCAGTGGGAAAAGTTTGAGTTCCCGCGATCGGTCGTCATAGGGAATACGAAACATACCCCTCACGCACTTGGTAGCCCTCCTTTGGACTTTCTCCAGACGATCCTTCTCCTCTTTGGTTAACGGATAGTTCACCGGAAGCCCAAATTCTAATATTGGTCAGACGTAAGAGCTATACAGAACTTGAAAAACTTTGGGATTTATCTCTACGAAGGATCGTCTCAATGCCCACCACATGCGGCTGGCAGAACCGACCTTTCTCGCAGTATCCTCCGCAGTTTTGAGGGATGAAGTTACCATCACCCCCAAATCTCGCTCTACATCAACTATCCTGAGACCATGGCCCTCCAACTGATATGCATGTCGCATGTTGTTGCTCCCGATGTGCATGATAGCACACTTCTTTTCAATAATCGGGAGCATCCAACTGTCAGTCCAACTCCGAAGTGCATTCAAATCATCTTGCAAGTGGGAAGCGTCAGTGGCCGTCGTGACAGAAGCCCACACCTTCAGATCATCTGCAAATAAGAGACAACCACTGTTCAGAATACCGGGAAGGTCACTCACATAGAGTTTGAACAAGGTTGGCCCCAGAACGGATTCTTGTGGTACACCAGAAGTTGGGATAAAGGATGCAGATCTGGCCCCATTGTCTTCAACGAGGCTTCGCCTTCCGATAAGAAAATCCTCAATCCAAGCAAGCAAAGAAGCCTCTATACCAGACATTCTTAGTTTCCAAATAAGCCTCTGGTGTGGAACACGGTCGAATGGTTTACTGAAGTCGATGAAGACTACATCAACTGACACACCAGCGTCAAGGTTTCTGCACCAATGTTCTCGGGCGGTCAGTAGATTGGAGATACATGAGCGGCCTTCCGTGAAGCCGTATTGGGCATTCGAGCATTGTTGGGTCTCGCACAAATACTGTTCTATCTTATCCTTTACAATCCGTTCCAGCACTTTGCCTACGACAGACGTAAGTGTAACAGGACGGTAATTTACAGGGTCTGATAAACTCCCACCTCTGAACATCGGCTTTACTATACCCATTTTCCAATCCTCTGGTAAACGTCCCAAATTGATTGAAATTTAGAATAAAGCGGCTAAAGGTGAACTGATGATCCTTGATAAAGGTTTTAATATGGAAGGGTGAATACCATCACGACCTGGAGATGTCTGTACCTTTAGATGTTCGATGAGGATTCGCACCATGTCAGCCGTGATCTCAAAATTGGCCATTACTTCCGTCGGCGATATTTGTTTGCAGGATATGTTAGGCTCTATTGCGTAAACTGATTGGTATTGCGATGCAAACACCTCAGCTTTCCCAGTGTCAGTCTCTATAACCTCCCGTTCCAAATTTTTGAGAGAAGGTACGGGGTTCGATGATTCGACCCTTCGCCGAATGTACGCAAATAATCGTTTAGGATTATATTTTGAAGAATTTGCTAATTGAAGCTCAAATCGACTTCTTTGATCCTTCTTCAATTTTGAGCAAAGATTCCGTATAGCCTGATATTGTTCGTAATGGGCGTCCGATCGGCTCGTTCTGAATTTAATCCAAAGACGCTTTCTTTGCCGCAGGCAGGTACGAAGTTCTCTATCAAAACAAGGAGGGCCACGGTAGCCGGGACGATCTCTGGTTAATGGAGCAACATCCTCTAAGCGACGGATATTATTCAGGAACCATTTCCAACAGTCATCAATAGTGGAATCAACGGGTAACGTCCAGTCAATTGAGGCTGCTTGTTCAACCAACAATTTCAAGTCTATGTTCCAGAAGTTTCTCCGTGGAAGCCGCAACGGCTGGGCCGGTTTACCCCGAGTCCATTTGAACCGAATAGCACAATGGTCGCTTGTATCGATGGGCTGTTCCACGGTTAAGTCAACCACATCTGACTCTCTGGGTGACAAGACCAGTTCAAGAGTAGACGGAGTCTGGCCATGCCCATAGCGAGTAGGAACGAGAACGTGCTGCACGAGGTTCAAATCCAGAATTAGATTTAGAAACTCCCGTTGGTACTCATCCCCATTTGTAACGAGGTCCAACCAGTTGATATCCGGAGCATTCAGGTCACCGAGTATCATACAATCGTTCCTCGTCCCATGGCGGCGGAGCTGGTCAAATAATGCCATGATATGTGGGCAGGGTGAACGGTAGATGACACCGATCATTGCTGATCCATTACTGGACTTGATCTGACACCAAATGCTTTCAGCAAAACCACCATTATCTCGGAAACGATCAACAACCTCCACGGATAAATGTTCTTTGACGTATATCGCCACCCCAACACCATATCGAGATCCAATTCGATCACTTCTGAGTAGGCGGTAATTCGGAATGAATAGCTCTGCATCAGTAATGTCGAGTGTCAGCCAGGTTTCCGTTATTCCAACGATATCTGGCTGTAGTGCCAAGACATGATGGCTTACTTCGTCAAATTTGTTCCTCAAACTCCGTGCGTTGAAACAGAGCACTTCGAAATACTTTAATGGAGAGCAGTTGGATGCTCGATCATTATGGGCCTCCAGCGAACTTTGGATTGCCTCTTTACTACGCGAAAATCCACAATACGAAGGTCCTTCTCACCCTCCGATAATCTTTTCCTAAGCTCCATCGTAGCAGTCTTCATCTTGATTCTATCGTCAGGCGACAAATCTCGTAATATTTTATACGGTAGACCCTTCAGTCGATGAACGCGCTTTAGGATCTTTTGGGCCTGATCATCGGAAGCCAGTACTTTTTTTTAGAACCCTGGGCTGTTTACACTCCAGATTTGTGCGTCCAAGTCGGAACGCTGATACAATTGTGATACCAGCCTCCCCTTGGTCAACCATTTTCCCGAAAACTGATTGAAGAAACTGGCTATCCTGTTCAATACTGGCAGCAAATGTTTCTCCATCTGGTTCCGGTGCATTCACAATAATGAGGCAGCATTTGCATGCGTCCGGTGAACTGTCAACTTTACTGCTCGGAAGTGAGATCTTACTCTCCTTCACCACATTCCTAGAAAACTGTTGTGGTAATCGGCATTCCAATTTGTCGACTCTGTTCGAAATATTGAACCAGATTGCAGTATCGGCATCTGTATTTGAAGCGGCTACAGAGGCATATGTGGCGCTAGCATTTGGGTCTAATTCATTAGACGTGACCACATGTTCCGCAATGTCTGAAGAGGCAGATTCTACTTGCACGTTCGATGGCAGTGCAACAATTTTATTTCTTCTAGTTTTCGATCAGCGTCCGGATGACACAGCTTTGCTCTTTTTCGGTGTGCTACCGAGTGGAGGCATTTTGCTATCAACCGGAACACTTGTGCCTTGTAAATCATTAACCAGCATGGAGCCACTTACAGGTAGATCTTCCTTATTTGGTAAATGAGAGGACTGCAAGGCTTCCAGATGAGGGATGCAAGCTTCACAGATAAAATGAAGGTACGGCTCATGGTAGGTCCTCAACGCCTGATAAGTGGAGTCCTCCATTTTACAGCATCGGGTGTGAATCCAGCAGCTGCATATTGAACATTGCATGGCTTTGGATGAGGAAATAACTTTCTTGGCGCACTTGAAGCACGGCGAAGAAGTCATTGTAACGTAGCCTGCAGTGAATCGTTAAGGGAGCAGCAGATTGCGAAAACAATTTACCAGGTTTCACGGGGAATACTTCTCAGTAAATCCCCAGACACGTATATGGTTGCTAATAAAAATTTCAATTGAATCAGAGAAGGAATCTGATTCGATATTCAGCCACAAGACTTGTAATGAAAGATACTTGGAACCTCAGAAATTCACTCCACGCGCGACCTTGACCTTCGAAAAAATAGTCAATAGTCAATAGTATATTATGGTACAAAAAGCTAAGAGCTTAAAATATAACCATAGGATAGTCAGTACAGGGGGTCGGGTGGAGTTCAGCGGGTTCGGCGTCAATCGCCAAAGTTCAGTAAGGGATGGGGTTATGTATCATAACAGTCAGTTCAGTTCAGTTTGCAGTTCAGTTTGCACAGGACAGTATGTGGCTGACAAGCCAATCGAGCGTCCAGAATTTTTTCAATACAGGGGGAGATGAATCGGCGAGGTTCCGTAAACGTATCTGGAAAAGAAGAGGAAAATGGGTGCAGTATCCGGAAGAAAAAAGAGAGTCCATTAAACTTGTTGAGAAAATTAGAGATAAGCGTCAAGTCCCTTTTTAAAAATCGAGAGCGATGGGGAGGTTGCGACAAAAGCTGGTAGATCATTCCAAAAACAAGGGATACTGACAAAAAAGAAAAATTTACGGCAGTTCAACCGACTGGGCTGGTGGGCTAGCTTGAAAACATACCCACGGGTTCCGGAACTGGGTGCCATCAAAAGCAGTCCATGGCACGGATGTTTGTTCTCCTTAAGGATCTGGAAAACCAGTATCAGATCACCTCGAATGCGACGGTAACTGATCGGGAACACGTTGAGTTGCTGAAGGCGGTCCTCATAGTTCAGTAAACTGAGTCCTTTGACGAGCTTTGTGAACCTCCGTTAAGCCTGATCTAGGACGTGATGGTCACGCTTTAGCCATGGAGACCAAACGGATACCGCATATTCCAGGTGGGGTCTGATGTACGCGTGTAGGAGCGAGGAAAAGAGGTGGCGGTCAAAAGACCCGAATTTCCTTTTGAGGAGCCTCACGTTGCGAATGGCGACTGATGATACGATGGAACATTGGGCTGAGCACCCAAGATCACTTTGAACCAATACGCCGAGGTCCTTTTCTAGCATACTCACCGAAAGTTCGGTGTTCCCTAGCTTGTAACTAGGTTCGCCAGAGTGACGGATGCGGAGAGATCGGCTTTTTCGGGGGTTGAGAGGGAGCTGGTTCGACGTTGCCCAGTTATTAAGTGAGGTAAGATCGGCTTGCAGGTCATCAAAATCACTCGAGGAAGAGAGGATGCGCCATAGCTTGATATCATCTGCAAACATCAGAAACGGCGAGTTCACACATGCTCCAATGTCGTTGATGAACATCAAGAACAGACGCGGACCGAGTACAGAGCCCTGGGGTAATCCGCATTGTATTGAAAAACAATCGGAGAGCGATTGTCTGACGCGAACGCGGAGTGTCCTGGAGCGGAGGAATTCGGCTAACCAAGACAAGAGTGGGTTAACAATTCCAAGTAGGCCAAGCTTTTGCAGTAAAATAGCATGGTTAACACGGTCAAAAGCTTTGGAGAAATCCAAGTATATAACGTCGACACCATGGCCCGCATCAACAGCCTTGGTCCAGCTGTCCCGCGCCAGAAGCAAGTTTGTTGTACATGAGTGTCCGCGGCGAAACCCATGTTGTTCGATGGCGACAGCATTCGTGTTCTCCATAAAAGCCATCAAATCATCGGATACAATAGATTCCATTACTTTGGAAAGCACAGGGAGCAGAGTGACTGGGCGGTAATTTGCAGGATGACTGCGTTTTCCACCTTTATATATCGGGGTTATGATCCCCTGTTCCCAATCTTCGGGAACATGGGAGATATCGAACAGACGTTGGAAGTACATGGAAAGTGGTTCACAAAGTTGCACAGCAACCGCACGCAATGCTTTCGGTGTAATCCGGTCTACTCCAGGTGATGAATTTTCACGGAGCTGCATGATCTTTTTATATACACGTTCAGCGGTGAACAGAATAGTAGAGTCTAGGTGGGGGTGGGGTGATATTCAACGAAGATGGTTGGCAGTTCTGGAATACCGGCATGTAGTGATCCTTCAGCGTATTTGCGGCTTCGATAGAAGTCGATGTGGAGCCGCCTTCAATTTTCAGTGGGGGGATTCCAGTTTTCACTTTTCTTTTGTCATTTATATGACGGTATAGCAGTTTTCGGTTGTTCAGAAACCGTGCAGTTAACTTGTTATGGTAATCCAGCTTATCTTGACGCACTAGAGACGTACAGTGGTTGCATAATTGTCGATATGCTTCTCAATTTCGCGCACGCTTTTCCGATCGGTACTTACTTCAAGCAGCGTTTCTGCTGCTTGAAAGAATGAAAGTACGTAGGATACGTCGTTTGTCTGTTTTGGAAGTCGATGTTTGTTGCAGTAGACAGTGTCACTGGGAGACAAATCTGGACCAGGTGAGCTCAGGATCGCCATTTAACATGAAGTTGAAATTGTTAGCAGTGACAATTTCTTGAAACGCCTTGTAGTCCGTAACTACCCGTACCAGGGGTACCTCCTCGTCAAGGAATTCTGCGTAAGAAACGAAAAAAATGTCAGGACGACGTGGTCGCTCTTCCCTAAGGGCGGTTCATAATGAATTTCTTCTACCCTCAGTTTCTCGTTAGTCAGCACTAGATCGAGTAAAGATGGACAATCGCCACTCCGAAAGCGTGTAGCAACATTAACGTGGTTGTACAAAGGATGCCTGCTGATGAAATCATCTAGATCCGCAGGAAACGTATTTGGGTTGGGTTCGCCGATGACTTCAGGGGAGTTAAAATCCCCCATCAGCAATGCGTGCGAGTGGGGTAGTGATAAGGCAAAGCGAATGGATGCAATAATGACATCATCAATGGGGCGTTGAGTATTCGGTGGACGATATATTACCGCAACAATTGCACAGTCCCTATTTTCAGGTTGCAAGCGACACCAAAGTGAGTCCACCACGCTAAGTTGCTCTTGCGGGAGAACCTCACAAGAAAGACGTGAATTATAGTATACAAGAACACCGCCCACTTTGGTTGGACGATCCTTCCTGAGAATGGACATATCAGTGAGAGAAACCTCGGCATCAGTGATCGAAGAGCTTAGCCACGTTTCGGATACAGTTAATATGTCAAAATGACGAGCAGCATGCCTCAAGCGAAGTTCTGCAAGTTTGCTGAGTAAACCCTGCGCGTTCGTGTAGAGACAGTTCAAGCCCTCACGCGTAAGGTTAGGAGCAGCATCATTTCTACGAATACCTGGAATATCTAGACCGCCGATCCCGTTTGGATCGGCTCTTGTGAGTTTTTTTGGTTCGTCGAGTCAGTGTGCACCATATTCGTTTCGGTTAATGGAAGCGGTGGCGTCAATTGCGGTTTACTGTTAATCCGCTTTTCCAGGGCCGAGCGAAAACGAACTTCTGCCGGAACACAATTCCTTTGTCGATACCATTGTTGCAAAGCGTCATTCACCATAGATTCAGATTGAAAGGTGACCTTAAGTATGCGATGACCAGATCCTTTGTAGCTGGGAGAAGCTGGCAAATGCTTCAGGGAAGTAGTTAAGGTATCGGTAATTTTACTCAATTGCTGTAAGAAGCGCCACTGTTCGCAATCATGAGTGGTGTTTTTGTCAGCATCACTATTATTCAATTCAGGAACGCCATGAACAAAGATGCTTTTTTTGTCACGTTCGTGTTTCCAATCCTAATTCTCTTGCTTTTCCGCTCGCTTATCTGCCCATGATATATCGAGGAATATACGGATGCGGGACGAGATGTTTCGAAGCATGTAAGCGGATAGAAGAACATATTCAACATCTGCTAACGATTTTAACACGATGCGCAACAATCTTGGCTCACCAGCGTATGCCGATTTCTGGTGGACCATGCTAGCCTGTTCTATGTTAAGGCTTAGCGCATGACACAACTTTTTCCATTGCTCCACATCTTCAGATTGACGCGCTATGAAGCTGGGTGAATCAGTCTCGGGGACATTGAAGCAAATCACGTTAAGTGACTCCGCTCGTGCTACCGAAATCTTCGACGTCACTGCCATGGGATTAGAAGAAGCTCGCGCGGTCAGAGCATTATTGATGCTTATGCCGTTTAGCGGTTTGGGTCTGCCAGCGACAACACTAGATTGCTTTTTGCTGATCTTTCGTTGTACACGGATGGGATGGGCCTGCGTGACGGGGGGTTTAACTACTGACTTCTGTGCTGGTGGAAGTGATGTAACAACAGCGAGGCTTGAAGTAGTATGCTGTTAGTTAAACATATTTTCAAGTTTATAAAGACGGCCTTCGAGGGTAATGATAGTCTTGGACTGTTGATCTATCGTATGCAGCAGACTTCGAACCATAGGGAGATTAGTGCACGCGCTACAAAACCAAGGTTCGGTGGAATTAGAGCTATGTTCAGCCAAAACCGTTGCGGTTAGACCTGAGCAGCGTGAATGATACCAGACGGAGAAGTTTGTGCATTCTATTCCTTCGAGAACAGTGGTAGAACACTTAGGATTTCCACAGAAACTATTCGATTTAACCGTAGGACGGCTTTTACCGGTTGTTTTACACTCACCGGATCCTCGAGTATCCTTAACGTTAGAACGGAGTTTTGTTTTTGATTTAACAACAACCATGATGACAAAAGCAGAATAAAAAATAGAAATCTGTCACGAGCGATGATATTCAACTTGCGCGCCTTATATGACCACATATATTTCAACATGTTAGACGATGAAATGCTTAATTATTTGTTTCTAGTATGTAATGATTTCTGTGTATATTTCACACAATATTAATATTTATTTTTTGAGGCTGATCGCTTCGAAGACGAGCGTACAAAACCGACGCTATGAAATATTAACCCCTGGTTAATAAAAATAAAATTAATCTTCTGTAGACTGTGTTTGAGCACATGACCATGACCAAAAAATTTATTTTAATGCATTTCCATCACACACACGACACGAACAGATTCGTGCTTTGGCACTAATCGCGTAGGTACAGTATGGTCAGGATCCGCATACGCTCGAAACAGACTTCTTCTGATCGGAGACTACAATCTGCCGAACTTTAAGGAAAATTCAGCTCATCTAGAAAAATCCCTAAATGCTTTATATCAACAGTTGTTGGAGGAAATTCCACTTTACAACAATACTTTCAACAAAACCCGATTGTGCGGTACTTATACGCCTTCTATCTTGGACTTGATAGTGAAAAATGGACTGCACGTGATTTGAAGTCTAAATTATGAAGCTGAAATAGGACTCAGAGACCACCTAGTTATTACGTTTGTTTATGTTCGCCAGGCAATCAGAACAAGTGATATGAACAAAATAATTAGAAACATTGACTTTTCACAACTTAAAACTACACTTAAGAACGCCACAGACCCTGGTCTTCAGTCCGACACCGTGCACGGTTCGTGGCAGTGGATGATAAACGAACCTAAATTTGCCGTTTGAATACACTCTCATCTAGTTCCAAAGGTGCAGAAATGGATATAGGTTTAAGCTAAGAAGATGAACACGAAAATGGTTGACTTTGCGAAATGCCGCATGGCGGGCTCATTGACCTTATATCACTTTAGAGAGTTGGGAGAAATTTCGTTTGCTGAGGAATAAGGTAAACAAGCGTGTTATTAGAGACAAATTTAATTATCAAAACATTTACTTAACAAAATGGAATTAAACCACAAAGATCAATATCACATCAAAAATAACCGATCTAGGGTGAAACCAGAGGTGACCGCTGAAAAGACACGTGATGGAACAACAACAACCGCTTGATAATCTGCCGAAGTTCTAGCCCTTTTTTATCTATTATCTTCAGCCCACGAAACACCGTTACCTGTCCCTTAAATCGCACCATACCACCCGAAACCCTTTTACAACGTCTAATTATTACCTCAGGCAGTGTCCTCCGCACATTGCTAAATCTCCCGGAGCTGACGAAATTACCCCGCTGATTCTAAAAACGGTGCTTATACTTTGTGTACACCCCTCACCTACTTGTTTAACTTCTCTTTAACCCAAAGTTTCGTTCCCTGTGATTGGAAGAATGGAATCATTATCCCATCTACAAAGAAGGAAATCGTTCCGAAGTACTCAATTATCGACCAGTAACACTTCAACCGTCGATCTCTAAAGTGATGGAGCGTCTCGCAGCAAACAGCGTCAGAAAACATCTGGAAGACAATTGCTCTCTCTCAGTCGGCTTCAGAAAAAGACATTCTTGCCTTTCAAACCTTCTGCTCGCCCCGAAAGATTCAAAGATTCAGATTCAGAATTATTGTCACAAAAAGCACATAGCTTCCAATTACCATTCATAGAAAGATACAGACGGAAATAGGTTATAAAATAAACATGTAATGATCAGTATAAGTCAAGGTTGTATAGTTACCATGAATCAATACGCAGGTGTCGTCAAATCGTTATGCAACAAATAAGTAGCCAAATTTCGAATAAACGTTCCGATGCTGGGAGAGATGACAAGAGTTTCGGGTAGGGAATTCCAAAGGAAACAGACACGTACACAATAAAAATATCGGCGACAGCTGATACGGGAGTGGGGAATTTGCAGTGTCGCTGAGTGGCAGCGTGTATGACGTGAATCACGGTATTCGAATAAATGTTTTAAGGGATGATGTGTGGTATTCAATATTTTATATGTCAGTATCACATCGCTTTGAAGGCTTCTTTGAAGGGGAGTGGGGAGCCTCAGTTTTTTCAATCGTTCCTCGTACGCTAGTTTACGGAAACCTGTTACGAGTTTGGTTGCGCGATGGTATATTTTAGTCAAGGGTAGACAAAGGTCTCACCAAAAACGCTTGTTATCTCGATATACCAAAAGCTTTTGATCGTGCCAACCAAAGTTAGTTAATATAAAACGTGGAGCAATGTAGCATCAAGGGTTTATTCATAGCTGGTTTGAGGATCATCTCAGCGGCCGTGTCATTCGATTAATGGTTGATGGTGCTTTGCCACGACCCATTGCAGTAACGAGTGGGGTGCTGTAGAGATCAAGGCTTGGACCCATTATTTTCCTTATATATGTAAACAACTTACTTAAACTTGTTCGCTGCAAAACCTTGTTATTTGCGGATGACATCAAGTTGTGGACACGAGTACACATAACTGAGGATTGCAGAAACCCACAGCTGGATTTGGATGCATTACGGGCTGGGCAGTTAGAAATGAACTCCCTTTCAATATCAGAAAATGCAAGATATTGACTGTTGGAAGACATTTTGAGTTCACTTACACCCTTGGTTCCCATATTCTTGAAAGCACTGACAAAGGGATGAACTTGGGTGTGTGGGTGAGCAGCACTTTGAAGCCGTCACACAACGCCAAAGCTCTCAATGAAAAGACGTCAAGAGTACTGCTTCTGTTAAAACGCGTGTTCGGGAGTTTCACGAAGCAAACTGTTCACGAAATAATTAATACGCACTTGAGGCCAACCATGGAATATGCGGTTCAGGGTTGGTCACCCTGGCTACAGAAGGACATCAGCCTCTTTTAGAGAATATATCATCGGACCACCAAGCTCGTACGTGGTTTAAAGAATAAACATACGAAGATCGTATTACAAGTCTTAATCTCTTCCTTTCTCGCTACCGCCATCATAGAGGTGATTTAAATCTTATGTTCAATATCTTTCATACCCCGGAACATCCCTTGAATAAACTATTCCCACGACTGCCACCCCGAACCAGCCGTAGTTATGACTGCACAGTACTTATACACGACTCGAGACTGAACTGTCGAAGGTATTTTTATTCTGTACGTGTATATTTTACCTGGAAATCCCTACCCTGTAAAGTTGCACATTCCCCCAACTTGTATATAATCAAATCGAACTTGGACAACTTCATCTTAACCAATCCAAACATTGAACCTATAAATTCTACACTTTAAAAGCTTTGAAGTTTGAATTTATGCATCGAATTAGAATATACATCTTGACCCAATGGATTTATATAAGCCATCCAACCGATCAAAAACAGTTTCTGCGCTATGGGATTTTACCTGATTCCTGAACTGCTCAGTAAGCAAACAAATCACGTTTCGCTACATATGTTATCCGCAATTCCCATATTAATCTGTGGTTTTTATAAAGTTAAATGCTTTTAAGACTTTTAAATTAAATTGAATTGAATGATGTCAGCGATCTTCGACGCAACTTCGTTAGGATTACTTTAATCGAGGTAGCTTAACATTGCCTTCTGAACAGAACGAGGTCAAAGCCTGAGAATTGGGATAACTTGAACGAATCAGAGTCTGCGATACACTACACTGAACTCATGATTTACTATGGTGCTATGATGTTATGAGGATATAATAAATTTTTGTGACAGGTAAGGGTTTAGAAGTGAATTAGACGACAACTGGCAGAACTTATTGAAAAATATGGAGTAAAAAAGAAAAAAAGAAACAAAAAACAAATGCATGGATTGTTCACGTATTTTTGCATAGTTTTCGTAATCAATGACTTCATCGTGCTGATAAATAAATACAGAATTTTACATTCCAGATATATAGAAAGAATGGCGTTTGAAGCATACGACCTGTAAAATTAATGTCAATGTGCCGGGTGCTCAACGACATACCATCGGAGAAAATCTAGGCAATTTAATGGCTTTTAACCACTTGCAACTTCGGGGAACTTGAACTTGAACTTGAAATACTTTGCAACCTATATAGATATTGGCCAAAATTAAATATAAAATTAGTCTACGTGATGATAGAAACATTGAAAAGACTATAGTAAATGTAAATGCTATAGTGTGAGCTGTGAGTAAAATATTCGTGCACACGAAAGTGTAGTGTTTCACACTGCGTGAAATCATGATAAGCAATACAAAATATGATAAGAACCTATAAAAATAATAGTAAATAGAGAGCATTACAATTTTCGCGCAGCAACATATGACTGATGATTCCGTATTGGACAAGAGTGAATATTCTCCTACTAATCACAGATGGATTCACAATTTTTATTCCAGTGAAACAAGTACAAACAAACTGTGTTTGAACATCGTGGTTCTTTGTACGAACGCTATATAAAAGTGGCATATAAGCATAACATTATTTCCTAATTCACCGCTGTTTCATGGCTCACTGAAACTGACATTAATATCTCCACCTGATGACGGCAAACACCCAGACACCGATAGTGATATGTAAGGGATGGGGATGTAAGCACCATAACACATAAGTACTCAGATAATTCTCTAAAGATTCCATCCAATCGTCACTGAAACGAAAAATTCACAAAATGACTGTTTAATCGTACGAGATACCGATTTTTTTAACTATGATTCATTATATTTATTGACGAAGACCCGTTTACCTAGTTCAACTATTTGTTTTAATACATAATTTAATTCTAAAATAACATTGGTTCTCATTTGAATGAACAAGTCATGTTATCGTTCTAATATATTTTTAATACTGATGGATGCACACAATGTTGGTTTGGTTGGTGGTTTCCCTACTCTCCAAATTTTGTGAAAGTGAGTAATTGTTGAAGATCATAAATGTTTTTCAGGTGTATCGATCCATTCCTTTGACTTTTTATTTAATCCGTATGGATCTGTATATTTAACGGAAGATAACGCATTTATAAACGAAGAAATTATCACTGTCACAACGGCCAGTAATGTTGATGAATATGAACTTACAGCGAAAATTGGATCAATTAAAAAGAAAGCAAGATTTGGAAATTTTCACTCTTCGTCAGACAGTTTAAGTCATGTTTCCGTCCATCATTTCAATCAAGAAATAGATGAATCTACCAAATCGATACATTTTCTGTGTCACAGTTCAGAATTGTTGGACGGAGTTGAATTCAAAAATTCAAATGTACCAAATATTTGTTGCGTAGTGTCCGTAAACACAAGTTTTTCACACGATTATTCGTCCTGTATATTGTATAAAGATCCCAATTCAACGATTCTTAAGTGCCATACAAGTGTAAAACTGCCTACAGTTTTGTGGAAACAGAATTCTAATCCGAAAATTCGCCTATCATCTGCTACTTTTATCCTAAATGATTATAGTCAACGTTCCAATACCAATAACGCCAATGTTTGTCATACACAAAATCAAATTCCACAACTTAATTTCAAGGATCTACCTTCAGCTGTAATTTCTCGATCTGTTCCAGATGCCATCAGAGAGCTTGGTGGATCTATTTTGTTGCAGGTTCCCCGAAGAGAATTACGCACCGATGAAGAATTTGCAGTTAGTGTTAGACTAAAAGGCTCTGAAGCAATCACCGATTTTACCATCAGGCAAGTTGAATCTAAGTGCATATATACTTCTGAAATATTTTCATAACTGATGTCATGAATTCATTTTAGTTGAAAACTCTCAATAAAGAACACTAATTATTTATTTAATTCAATCAAATGTTTTAGTAAAAATTCTTTATGCCAGCATCATCATTTGTTCTTTAGAATGCGTAAATCAGAATCTAGAAGTTTTCTCGTCAAAAATATATTTTGAATTTCGTCAACACAACTGGTAAGGCGAAGAATAGTATTGCTACTGCGTCTCTAATACCTTCTTCCAATTATCTCATTTATGTAAAAATTTATTCAAATCATTTACAATTCCTAATTATCTTCACTCTTCCGGCTGCCTTTCGCAATGCAATACATTTAGGAATACACAACATACTAAATGCTATTACATTACTTTGTATGCAGTTTACGCCAACCAAGAAATAACTCGGTCCAGCTAATTCACGTGACAGTGTGACAATGATTAGTTGTAACCCTTTAATTCTATAAAAATTCAGCTTAACTCATTCACTAATAACGCATTTTAGTTTTAAGAAGTCAGTCGTTTAGTGCGTGAAAATATTTAACAAAATTGTTTACACTGGTAATCACGATCCCTGAAAGTAAGGCTTACATCTCCATTTATTTTATGCTCAAACACTGATTAACTTGTTCTTAATGAATGAATGAATGAATCAATAGCGGTTTAAGATAATGCTAAGAACGCTGAATTTTTTGATTATAAACCTCAAAAAAGCCTTGATTGCGAAAGCGAAACGTCAAATAATTCGGGCTAATCCACTTATCTAACCGATCGGTGAATACAAACAATTCATGGGTAAGAACTCAATTAAACCTGAAATTTTCTTGTTCAATATAGTGAAACATCCGGTCCATGAACACTAAGACAATATCATGAAGCCCACAATTTACAGTTAGACTTATTGTGGGAATGATCATGATGTTATTAATCGTTGTTTCAACAAAATAGAATGAACTATATTAGTTACTATCCATAAAATTTTGGCCTGACGTGTTGAAAGTTGACCTCGCGTTTGGTTGACTTTATTCAAAGTTAGGATTTGTATTCGGTGTCACATAATAACGAGAAGCTTCAGCGTATTACAGGCATGCTCCTCAATATTAACCGATGAAACCAGTTAACCTATGGCTAGAGTGTTTTATCCTGCAAAGCCAAGTGAAGTGAATGAAGTAATTAATCAAGAGTAGCAGAACAGAAAATTGGAATTTCCAAAAACCAACATATTCTTTATTTCAAATAATTATTTCGCAGAAAAATATTATAATGCCACTAACAGCGACCTTTTTATCCAGACTACTCTCTAGGCGTATTTTGAACTCAGCCTAATTATTACACATATTAAAGAATCGTACGGCTATGACGTGTAATTATAACTTTCTTTTCGATTTTATCATCGTGAATAATTGTTTCTGAATATCACATAATTAACACCTTGATCAATCGAAGCGCGAGGCGAATTTTAGCCAGTCACAGACTACACACATTTTTAGAAAACATTTCATGTATATCGTGACATTATTTGTATTACTACTCCAAATGGTTAAAATATGCTGTGCAATATAATGTATTTGTGTGATGGTGAGTAATAACACCACTAGATGGATGCACAATGACTATATTTTTTGATACCAACAATCACTTCAATTGAGTGGAGACTTGCAAAGTTTCTATAGAACGGGCTGGTGTGAAATTAGATATTTACGAAATATAATTATTAGATGTATTTGGGAAACATGAGGTCTTCAAATGATGTTTCTTTAGAACTTGTGATTTTAGAATCTCAAAAATTTAGATGTAATTTTTAACAGTTCTGAATATTTTTTCGTCAACTGACATATCATCATTATCATTAAGCACTTGTCTGGAGCCAGACAAAGTGCCAAGCAATATGAAGCAGGAAAAGCATATAAGCGAGAGCGTAAAAAAGGGAAAGCAGGCAAGCGGAATATGCAAAAGCAAATGCGCAAAAGCAGTTTGTTTTTGTAGTTTCACTGCATGCGATGTTTTTTTTTGTTTTTTTGTTTTTTTATAAAATAATATCGGATATTAACTTATGATACATAATAAAATACACTGGCGCCACTGACTTCGGTTCGCAGCCATATCTCATAAGGTTTCCAGCCAATTATTAGGTGGAGCATTTGGACCTCACCCAGACAAACAAATACGCCCAACTCAGCCTAACGCTACAGTGAGTTTCTTCATGCAACGCGCCACGTATGCAATAAGGCGGTGAATAGGTATTCTTGAAGCATGTCCTAACCATCGCAAGCGAGCAAGCATCAGCATTTCTCTTAGTCCGTGGCCACCTGGTTCTAACACCCGCTTGCAGACATCTATATTTTGTTGCTGTCACAGAATGCGAGCAATCCTACGGAGGCAATGGGTGTCAAAAAGAAAACTGACGGACATCTTCCGCTCGGATAGACCAGGTTTCGCAGCCACAAATTATTGTAGCACGCACCACTGCGTTGTACACTCGGTCTTTAGTATGGAGTGAAACATCGCGTCGACGCCACAAGTGGCTAAGGTTAGCAAACGCTGCACCTGCTTTGCAAACACGATGTGATATCTCGTCCAGAAGAGATACAACTGCCTAGATTGACATCGCACACAGTTAGGTTTTGAAGAGAGCCGCTCCAATCCTGGGTAAGTGTTTTACACTTATTAGGCGCAAAGTACATGCCATACTCTGAAGCTTCAAGTGCCACGCGGTCTAGGGCTTTGTGCATTATATGAAGGTCATTCCCCAAAAGTGCGATGTCATCCACATACTCTAGATCGGTAACTCTCTCACACGGCAGAAGTTCAACACCCGCGCCCACCAGACAAGCTAAAGCTTTCCCTAGGATATCGTCGATCGCGAAGTTAAAAAGGCATATAGCTACAAGCTATATATAGGAATACTGGACTTACAAAACATGCTGCGAATATTTTGTATGTTTGTATGCTGAATCACATAAATTGTCCACAAATAAATCAAAATGTCGGTTATTTTCTTAATACAAAATTAATAACTATGCAAATTTCTGATGAATTTGAAATTCCATAACCTAATGTTTTTCCAAATGCTGCCTGGAATGTTGATACAACAATATTAATTCGAACATGTTTTTATCATGCTCTAATTTTATACAACAGGTCGAACTAGATTCTTTCAATTTTGTAAAGCTATATTATTATTAACGTCAGGTTTAGCTCAAGATTGAGCTTCATTTTATCAAACGTTATACGGTTCCGGAGTTACTAGGTGTTTTAGATTTAAGTTGATCATATTGAAAAAATCCCGAGCGACGAATCTTTTCGTCAAAATAACAATGCCGAGTTTTATAGCACTAGGAGGTTGAAGATATATTCCAATTTCATCGACAAATGGTTTGTACAATTGAACACTACTTTTGCACACCTGTTACAGTAGTAAATCATGTTGACATGGAAGGCTTCTAGCCTGATCATTTTTTCTTCATTTTGAAATATTTTGTTATTTCGTGTTATCGACGAAGTCATGTAGGAAAAGTTTAAATTGAAGGTAATCACAAACTAATGAAATATGAGTGTATTATGGTTGATCCGAGATGGTCGTGAGGGTTGTCAGTCTTTCAAATTGACGGTAGGGTGCCGAAGTTTTCAAACAATCAGATCCTAATTTGAAATATCAACTGCTCAAATTTCACGTAATCTTGATGTAATAATAAGCTATTTAGTCATCATTACGTATGAACAATGTTTAATTGAACTTGACTTTATGCCGTGAAGTAATTGTAGACAAATTTAACTTTGAAATTAATGTTAGAAACACCGTAATATTACAAAATACATCCGAAATTTACACGATTGTTTCTATAATAAGAAAGCACGCTCTATTTCACTGCATATGCAGAGTCATTGTGTGAATATTCATCCAAACGAGTTTTATTAGCAAATTTTGTTTGACAGCGGGTAAAAGTACAACATTTCGACAAGTGCTTCATTGCTTGATATTCTACGGTGTACGGCTTATTGAACGTAGCTTATTAATGCGCATAAGTTTTTATTGACCAATAAGCTGTATGTGATGGGATTGTACGAAAAGTCATGTATTTTTATAAATAAATTTGGATAATTTTTTTGGGACAAATTTAGACAAATCCCTTAACCTTAAAATTGTCCTCTATTCTTGTGTATTGAGACTTTATCTTACGATTTGAGAGCGGGGGAACAAAATCATGCTTTGAAATATGATTTTCTAGCCAGCCTCACCGTGCGAAACCGACATATCTCGGTTTGCTTTTGTAATGCTCTTCATACGTTTGATTCATAACACAAATTATGGGAACCTTTCGTTTCTAATTTAATGCTTCATTCCACGACTAGAAATTGAAGACGTATGTTCAGCCTGTTGAGCTGTAGCTGAAGAAAACGAATTTATTGTCCACAAAACCGAATTTTTTAACTGTAATTGAATCTAGTATTCACCCAACACAGCTCTACCAAAATACATCAACGAAACACATTCACGAGACCGATTCTCTCAGTTGTTAGGCTTCCGTTTTGCATAATAAAAAGTGATTGCGCGAAATATTATATCCGATTTAGAAGCATTGTACAAAATAGAACATTCTGGCTTCTTCACATTTGTTAACAAGATATTTATTGTGTTCATGAAGCCAAAATATTGCCAGTGCTTGATATTTCGTTTTTATTTACCGAATTGCGACCGGCGAAAAACGAGGAATGTTTGTTTGTTATAATTGTTCGTGTTTCAAAGTATTCATTTTAATTATCAAGCTGGAAGAACTACCTTCACAATAAACATTCAATTTCAATTTGCCGCACATATAATCTCTGAATCCATCGCCAAGTTAGAGTAACCGAAAGCAATTATAAGGCAACTAGATTTCTACGTACGGCATATGGATGATGTCTTTCTTATTTGCAACGAGGTAGTGAATGTCGAAACCTTATTAACTGAGTTCAATAATGCTCATGATAAGATATATACTTACAAATTTAAAACCACCGGAAGCTTACGATTTCTCGTTATTTAAAATAAAAATAAGTTAAAACGAAACACTGAGTATACGGTTTTACCGAAAACCGACATTGACTGGGCGGTATTCACATTTGATAACCGCAGATATATGGCTGTCCAAATCGCATCATTAAATGACACATCCCTCTGACAAGAGGAATATCATTTGCCAATATTATTGAAGAAATCTTTCTATCATTGATTTTAATTTAATTACGTGGAAAAGTGGAATAACTTTCAAAGCCAAACTAATAATGAGATAGATGATTAAAGAACAGCTACCTCGTCAGTTAAACTCAACATGCTCTAACAAATACACCAGCTCCTGAGGAGCCAAATATATCGTCCGTGCAATGCGGAAAACCGCAATTCAAATGTCTGAACATCAACGCTTGTTGGTTGACACGATTCATTAGGTGAAGATTGAGGATGGGCTCAGAGTAGTTTACACGGTTCACATAAAGTGTCACGAATACTCAGCTGGAGCAGCTTGAGAACAGTTGAGGTGACAGCCATTGGAATCTTTAGACCAAACGTATGTCTCTATAAACTATTGGTCTGTGATCATTTACTGTCTTGGCAATCATCATCACCTACTAAAACTGTATACATAATATCACGTGTAATAGAGTTTAATTTTATTTGATATGGTTCAGATCAAGTTTTGATTCATTTCTGGTATGTACTGTATAGCTTTAGTGTAAAATATCGAAAAGGATAGCCTTTGCTTTAATCAAGCATGTTGAAAATGTATCGAGAATGGCCCGATACGAAAATTTAAATGGTCTTTTTTACGGCTCATGTCAGACTGAATGATCATATTAAGGCAGTGCTACTTTATTTGTTTTAGCACTTTCCGGTCGTTGGTTAAGACATTTGTGATTGCACGGAATTTCATAAGAGTTTAAAAAGCATTTCTTATCAAATACTTCATTAGTCACACATTTGTTGATTCTTTTCGTAAAGAATATACAATTCATATATTTCACGCATACCTAAATGACACAATTGCTTTTCTACTTAAAGCTTACGTCAGGTTCAAGTAAACCTTAATTTTTGATGTTTTTAATTACCATCCTAGTTTTTTTAATAAATCCCAGGATAATATACAACTTCATGCATTTTTACCACACAGGGTTATATGTTACTTACAAAGTTTTCTAAAAACATTCTCTCGTCAATTGGAAAGACCAAAATAGTACATTTTTTAACATTTTTACCCATTCTCTTGCAAATATTGAACAGTATTTTTTTCCAACAAACATCGATCAATGCAGCATGCATTTCTGTTTTCGAATTTCATAGTTTAGCCACGTTGGCCTACAACTATGATTAGATGTCGGTCATAGACAGCGATCGGTTTGAAATAACTTCATGTCTCTGTCTGGAACGGATGTATGTATGCGTACCTTCTCGTACACATCCCTCGCTGAGTCGTGCTCAACATTCATTGGTCTTTTCCGGACTCACTTTAAGCCGTTACGTAAAGCATTCAACGAATTACGCGAGCGGCTAGCGAACAAATTAGACAACCCTCCATCGATCGGAACGCTCAATTTAGTTTTTGCCCTCGGCGGTTGCTAGGTTTGGCGCAATTTGATGTCCGGTAATTCGGATGATTTGGAATGGCACGCTTTTTATAACAGTATCACATTTTGCGAATGAAGTATTTCAACTCGGAAATCGGTTAAATATTTTAACTGAGGTACACGTTAACGTGCAAGATCCATTTATTGACTATCAATATTTTTAACAATTGTATATGGACAATAAATATAGACTACATTTCAGTTTACTTAATTATTTCTCTTAGCAGAAACTTCAAAGTAGAATGAAACTCTGATAAATTGGCTTGTCGCATCAACATCTATATGTCTCTCGATCGATCACGACTATGGATTGACATCGTAAGCGCACGGAGATCTCATGCTCCACATCGTTTTAACTGATTCAGCAGTTCGCTTCGTGAGGATCAATATCTAGACCGATCAGCGTCATTTGCGCGCTGTCGGTGTGATCAACGTTCAGCTGCCGAGAGCAGTATCTGCTCTGCTTCCGATTGAAGATTATGCTTCATAGTGAGCATCCAAAGTAAGCAGTCAAGAGCAAGTGCTTCTTAACGAATGGGGCAGTATTCAGAGTTTGCATATCTCTCATGCAAACATCGTTGTAGCCAAAGTGCCCTTACCGAAAATTATACTGCATGATTAAAAATCTCTCCCTCACTATATGTTTTGAAATACAACGGTTTCGATTTTCCAATGCATGGCCCAAACAGCGTAGACGGCACTGTCGTAGTAAAGTGAACATGCTTTGTAGATCAACTTTAGAAACCATTTGCATCTGTTATTCTGTTCGTCCCCGATATGTAAGATGCGAAACACACTCCGTAAATGTAAAGTATTCAGCTTCCGTACGTGTCTCGCGTGAATGACCCAGGTTTATTTGACGTACAGTAAACAATTGAGTACGCACGTGCTGTATACTATCATTTTGTTTTCACCGCTAGCCTCAGACACGAGAGTTCATACAGGAAAACATGGCGTTTACCTTGACCATCGTCTCACAAATATCGCTGTTTAGCGAGGGGTTTTCCGCAATGGTTGAGGCAAGATACGTGAAATGATGTATTGATTCAAGCCGACAGTTTTCAACAGCGACATAGTATTCACCTTCGCATGCGATATGATGACACGTTTTTCAACCATAGCCGCCTGTGCTAATTCATCATCTGCTGCATTTTATTGGCATGCAAAGAATTTAGGTTGACAATCAGCATGAAATTTACCAAATACTTTTGCCATGCGAACAGGATTGTCACACGGTTACACATACTGTGCAATCTCTGAGGAATCAAGAGTCCGTAAAAATACGTTGAATATTTACCTCATTTCAATGATGAACTTAGCTTATTTCTGATAGAGTAACGTCAGTGTTTTTCAGGGATATTAGTATAACCTTATTTTGAAGCATCACTTTTCACTGACTTATGCACTGTTGTGTGTATTCAAACAGCATGTAATTGGCTGGGCAACCGGGGCAATATTTTATTGACCAGTTTATCCACAACTGACATTTTGGTGATCGCGTTAAAGGTTTTTTGATATACATATATCAATTTGGTCCAGATTCAGTTATCGGACAGCTGGCGTTTGCAATGGTTAAGACAATCACTTAGCGTTGAACGTAACTGATTTTTCACTTTATAATTTCCCTCATTCGCCGTACCGTTCATCGTATCTTTCCTGAATATCTTTCATAATAATTTTCGCTGTTCAGTGTTTGTAACGTATATTAACCCGGTGATGGATTACTCAGTGCAAGCTTGGGCACCGTGGCTACAAGAGGACATCAAGCTGCTCGAGAGGATTTATCACAGAGCAACTAAAATGGTTTGCTGCCTCCGCAACCTACCATATGAGAATCGACTTGAGCATCTTAATTTGGATAAACTGCTTCGCAGAAGGGTTCGATTTAATCTAATCCTAACTTAAAAGATAATGAACTCAAAGGCGCACCCTCTGAGGCATCTATATCGCCTCCGGTCACGCCATGCCACACGTACTCACCCATTGGCATTTGATATCCCACATTCCCACCGGAACTGCCGTCGGTTCTTCTATTCAGTGCGCGGTGTTTCTTATGGAACTCCCTACCGTCAGATTTTGTCCAATCATCGAGTGAAAGGATTTTCAGGAACAAATTGGATATATTTATGCGTAGTAATTCCACCCTACATTCCGTTTATATAAAATGATTTTTTTCCAAACGAATATTTCTTTACCCATCATACCGTCACAATACATGACATTTGTTTTTTTGCAACTACGAAAATGTCGATCTTCCTAATGACTCAATTTATTATTATTATATATATATATATAGATATATATATATATCATATATCTATATATATAATTGGGTCATTCATGAAGATCGACAGTTTTGTAGTTTGCCAAAAATATTTATTGTCCTTATCCGAATATCCTGTGGTGTTGTACAGCTACGAGCTTTTTTATACCATAAATTCTTGAATCTTGAATCATTTCATTCACGTGCAAGCTATAACACATACTAGAATCTGTTTCGTGTTTGTTATACTCTATTTTCAATTATCGACAAAGGCTCGTTTAAATTGCCTTTAAGAATGTGACTTTTTCAGGAGTATTTTATTCTAATCCCGACAACATAACTTTGTCAAGAAAGAGATTGTTGGTAAACTAATGAGAACAAAATTTATCCTTTTACAATTTTTATGCTTATGATGTAACGAGGGCTTATAATTGTTCCGTAGGATATGTATGCAATGGAACTGCATGGAAATACAAAATTTTCATGATGAACATTATCTGGAAGCAGAAATGGAGAAGGTTTTCGAAAGTATTCTCCTTGAGCGAAATCCTTTCTTGTCATATTATCGAGTTAAACATCGTTTAAGTGAAACTTAATGACGTTCGCTTTGACTTTTGTTTTGCAAAATTTACCATATAAACCAAATTAAGAAGCATCTTACCATATGAAAAATGGCCACAAATCTGATAATGATTTTGAAGAATGTGGCATACTGACACCGAAACCTGTTGGACTTGGCCCCATTGACGGACATTCTCATGTATCCCATAGTTTACGCAATGATCCAAATGTACGACATAGCAGTTTATGTGGAATGTGATTCTACTATTTACAATATTGAAATAGAAGCATTTATTTGGTGGTGCTCCATTAATTATTTTCCGCGTAAAAGCTATATGACATGGCAGAAAACTTTATATGCTTTTAAAGACACCAGTCTGGAGCCAAGATCATTAGGAGCAACTTCCCAAGGGGTACTGGAGTAAACGTCGAGCTTCCGGTAGATTTATTATATCCAAGTAAATTGTGCACGTTAATATCCAGAGCTCATCGGCGCCAAACGGATACCGACAGTTTAAAGCGATTATTTTTACCTCACGTAAGCCTATTCGCCGTAGTATCATTTGAACACAGGAAAAGAAAACTGGATAAAATTAAGCTTACATGGCGATTTGAATAGTTCAAGCTTTCTTCAAGGCCATCGCCAAATATAGTAGCGATTTTCTGGCACTTGCTTACTACTACCCCGAAGTGATCAATTGTGACTAGTCGAACAGTTTTCTTTAATCTGTGTCGCATTTTCTCCGCAATATAAATTTATAGAGCTCGATCGAATGCCACTCGTTACCATCTGCTTTTCGATCCACAGGATTCATATTATTTGCATTTAGTTTGTATTTGTATTTCCGGTACTCACAGGGTTGTTGTTTGTGGCAAGAATGTCTGCAAAAGGCAGGTATTTCCTTGTTTAATTTAAAAGACTCTTTTGCTCAAAGCTATATATATATGAACTGTTGCTTGTTAAATAGCATATCCATATCCATTCCGGTTGTTCATAACGGTATGGCTATTGGCCTTCAAATAACCTGCTAGCTTCCATTGAACATTTTTGAAAATGAAATCAGAGATTCAAACTGAGCGTTAGTTCTGCAATAGTGAGTCATTAGCATGATGAGGTTTTCTGCGTGTGTACTGTGATACTGATATGTGTATCATGAGGTATGTTTAAGAGCAACATGACAAGGGACCATCAGTTAATTACAGTATATTAGAGGATGCTTCAATAAATCGCAGTGAATTGTCATGTTCTATCGAACACTATACAGTTAATCTGAATTTCGGTAGTCCAGACAGACACATTTAAACGTAGTTTAATGCTTTGAACTTTAATTAACCACAAAAGGAGGAATTTGATGTGTCCTCTCGACAGCGCAGTTACTCTGTTTTCCAAATCGATTGATATTGTTTCTCGTAGTTGCCTTTAAGCCTTCCCATCACCATCTTTATTCATTACTACCGTGTTTTTTTCTGCATGAACAGGGATGATGACTATATTTCAGTTAATAATAAAAAAAGTTAAATGCTTTTGCTTCTCCACCGTGTACTTCTAGACGTTTTTTGCTAGGTTTCGGAATCCATTCACAATAAAACACGAAGCTTTCATGCACTACTCTGTGACCATAAGTGTTTTGATACTAGTGGTAAAAATTAACCACACGTTCGGATTCCACTGGAAATTTTATCATTATATCAAAACGGCTTCATTTATAATTTATCCTACCGAAATTAAACCGAATATTCCCTATTGAAATGGAGCTATAAATATATTGTTTACAGATTGCTTTAGAATCATGGTGTTCATACTTTTTGGAAATTTCGCGAATGTTCGATAAAACGGACAGGTTGTAATTAATAACTGAATCTGCTATACACTCGAAAGATTCGTTCATAAATTTGCTATCCTCAAACTAGTGATTTAATGAACATCACATCTCAAATAAACCGGCAATTTGCGTTGTAGATGTGAAGTTCCTTCTAATAGTTACGTCGAATTCGTGCGTGTCATTTGGCCCGGAGGCCTGACAACATGGAAGCACGCAGACTCGAATCTAGTCGGGCCACCTCCGTTGGACCAACTGGAGCAGAACGTGCAAAATTTATGGGATGTGTTCCACAGAAGCATGGTCGGTCAAAAGCGCAATGTCACTGAAGTTGTGGCAAGATTGAGAGAGGATTTAGCTCGAAACAAACCGGTCACACGTAACAGGTAAGAGTTTGTTTTTGGAATTGAATTGTAGTCTTTACACTGACCCCTTGCAGCAGTAGACATTAAAACGACATTGTTTTACAAAGTTATACATGAATTCCATTGTTTCATAGGCTCGTCAAACAAACCACGGTGTTCAAATAGAGATTCACATAGTGATTTTCCACCTGATGACGGCAAACAACCAGAAACCGGTAGTTGTGTGTAAGTGGGGGATTTGAGCAACACGTTACTATGGACATTGTTTTACATTGATAAAAATCACAGTAAAGTTAATTGGTTGTGAATCTTACTAGATAAAAAAGTTAAACTTGGAAGCAAGTGTCATTCAGGTTGGTACAGCTAACATTTAGCTGACCAATGCACATATTGTATCGAATTCAACTAACAAAATGACCGGATTTCGGTGTGCACTTCCAACCCAACTCATAACCGCTTTCCGTCTGTTTGTCTTTATCGAATACAGACGGTAAGCTTCATTACAGTAAGCCCTAAAACAATAGATGATTGAAAAACAAAGTTATCCATCGGAAACAAGAATAAAATTGCTCACATTTGTTTCATAGTTCGATCGTGAATTCCCGCTAAACCTAACTATGCTACAAGCAGCATTAATTGAATCTGATTGGAGGAGTCAAATATTAATAACTACTACAGGCGGAACATTTCAGAATCAGCTTAATATTGTGATGGAAAAGTAGCACGGATTATTATGTATTGGTTCGACTTTGATTCAGGTCACCTCAATCGTTCTAAATATCTAATGTCCTTCTTAAAAAGCACTGTTACATTTATGCTTTAGATCATTATCCAGAAACATTTTATGAAAACACCGTAATCTCGTTAAGTTTCAATTTCAGCTGTAAACAGAATCGTACCTGATAACCTAGTCTAGCTGATACATTTAATTAGCAACCGTTCCTGCTTACCTAATTAGGTTGATTGTTTTACCTTTTACAAATCGGTTTTCAAATGAATTCTGATTGTATAACATTCTAGGTTTCACAGATTCCTCATTAGTTTGGCCAAAAACGAGTTCAAATTACAATTGAGTGATTATAGCGAAATGGTTCTTACTTCGGCAATCACGATTCCAGCTTTTACTGCAAGATACAGAAAAAACTATGTAGTTCCGTTTCTTTGGTTTGAATGCATGATGAAATGGCGGCTGCTTGAATACGTTTCCTGGAATTAAATAAAGAGATTGCGAGTCATAGCCTAGTATGTACTCCGTTCTAAAGATGACCAACTTCGCTCCCTTTCAAATTACATATAACCTCGGGCGATACCTCTACCTCAGCAATGGTTCTCACAAAAATGTTAGACACCACTACTCTATGGTGAGTTGCAACTAGGAAGTCGACCATTAGGCAGACCGCACTTGCGGTACAAAGACGTTTGCAAAAGAGATATGAAAGCTTTTGGCATTGACCCGGCGAGTTGGGAAGAACTTGCTCTTGACCGCTCACATTGGAGGCACTGTGTAAAGCGTCGTCTGCACGCTGGGGAGGAGCAGATACAGCTCTTGGCTGCTGAACGCAGATCACGCGGCCGGCGTGCAACTGACGCAATACAACCTAGTTCTGACTTTTGTTGCCAGCGCTGCGGGAGAGATTGTTCCTCCCGAATCGGACTGTTCAGTCATTCCAAAAGCTGCAAAACTCGAACATTCACACGATTGTGATGTACATCCATGGTCGACATCGACCGGCCAACAAGTTGCTTCTATTACAAGTGACTGAATGGGATTTTCAACTCTGTTTTCTATGCAGTTCTTTGCAATATCCACTGGTGTTTCACATCGGTTGGCATCAAATCGCTAAAATTCAATCGAAACGTCTTTTCTGAGTGCGAGAATGCGAAGTCAGCTGCCAAAAATGCATAAACACGACTGAGAGATATCATCTGTCCATTTTAAATTACGAAATTCAAGAGTTTTAACAGTTCAACCTTAGCGCAGGTAAGGTTGGTCGTGCAAACCTTATCAAACAGTACCTTACAAGCACAATTTGTTTATCATTCCTTCACTGTTTCAAGCACACAGAGGTCCTGATCGTACCCGGTGAGTGCAAACTGCACGAAACAGGTCAAGAGGTGTGTGTGTGATGGAAATGCAGACTCATTGTTTTTTTATCAATTTTGACTAAACCTCATGTTGCTCTGACCAAATAGTTACAGGCTAGCTACGCATTCCCTGTTTGACATGCGCTTGATCAGAAGGAATGGCTGATATGTTTGCGACGAATTTTATACAGATTGCATTTAATACAGACAATACTGCATGTGTCGTTGTAAAATATCCACCTGCTAATCGTTCCTTGGTACATTTAGGTGTATAATTAACACCAACGTAATGTGAATATCAAGGCATAAGTGTACCGTTAATTGCGTTGAAACCGTTTATTTTCAGCCAAGCGATTGAGGTGTACAAATTGCTATTTCGCGTTATTCGCCCACCACCCGAAGCCAATGGCCGTGTGGCGCCTCGCATTTTCTGGAGCCTCGTGACACTCGGGCGGCACAACACACCGGATCGCGGAATCAATGTGAGCCCAATCGTGACTCGGTTGAATATCGAATCATCCGAATTCACGCACTTGGCCATGGTTCTCAATGTAAGTGGGCTGCTCAAAACTTTGCGTTCATTTTACTTTTACTTTCACTTTTGTGCGACTATATCCTTCTGGAGGATGAGTTGACTTCGTTGACGTCACGGATTGCAGCCACCCACGCTCGGCGTTTAGAGGCGAGATCCGCGCAGATTTTAAGCCAGGTCCGGTCTCATGTACGCCATCCGTAAACCGATCGTAGACCAAGTAGCTCCACGTCCGATCTCACAGTGGTGAGCCAAGTCTTCACTTTTCCTCCGCTACGACAACGCCATTCTGTGCAGGGTGTCGGCGATAGTGTCACCCTGGTTAGTTCAGCGTCCGAGCGTCTCAGGATGTGGTCGAACCATCTCAGTCGGTGTTGTCGTAATATCGAGCTCAGGCTAGAGATATCAAAACAACGGTGGCGAACCTCGTCATTCGTTACTCGCTCATCCCATCGAACATTGATGATGCGTTCATTGGACTACGATAGGCTCGAGAAGTATGTAAGAAAAAAATCCGCATTGCATTCATTTTCATCAGACACACACTACGATGGGTTACGTGTAATTACCCCTGAATGTGAACCTTTAAAAACGTGCTAAAAATCATTTGCCAATTACGGGTAAGTATTGATCAAAGACATGGTTTTTTAACCTCATTACACGTGTATAATATTTATATATTTACACAATCATTTAAAAATGAAAAAGTGCCACCCTTTTGGGTGTGGGCGTGATACTACCCGGTTGCCCAGGCCGAAGTAGAGGAGTTGATCTTGAGACTCCCACCTCAAGCCTTTGGCCCGAAAGCCTAACCCGCAAGGCAGCGGAGCGAGATTAAGGATCGCACCTATCGGGGCCGGATACTGTAGGTACAGTTCACAAGCCATTCGCGAGGTAGAGACCAAGCAGGGACTCCCGACATCATCCCAACCAGTCGAGCCGGTGATCCTTGCGGATTCATACGCCTCTTCTGGTATACAATGTCCGCGAGGGACAAGGAGACTGTGTTTGTCTGGCTTCTCACCATGACCAACCTGGTATGAGTAACTCTGAAGATGCCACGTGTGTGTGTACCTGTGACTGATTAAATTTGTCGTGCCAGCTTTATCAAACAGTAAAAAACTGTTTCAAGTCATGTCGTAATATTCTCATAAATTCCTCGTGGACGCATTGAAGCTGCAACGTGTTTCATGCACTTCACTTTCATTTTCGAAGCAGTTTGTTAACGGTCAAACGAGGCATTTCCTTTTAACAATAACACAAATAAATCGTAACTTATGTTGTAAGTAAACGTGATCAAATACGCACTTGCTATTTTTGGCGAATGTCGAACAGGTGTAGTGCATAAAGATTGTTTGCCGCGCAATCTATGCGATCTGACATATTGCCATTCGTACGTTCGCTTCCATATGTGATACTGATGTTGTTCGCTGAATCTATCACCCGCCGTTACACTGCTTTTAACACACACACACATACTATGAAGACACGCACTTCTACCGACCTCGGTGCAATTGCTGGCCGTGCTATTCGATCCTCTCGGATAATTTGTTTAGTTCCAACGGTCGCTTACCGTCCGAAATGAAACATAAACAAATCGTGGTTTCCAGACTGATAGATGTCGAAACAAGAAAGTTTCCTCTGTTGCGGTGTTTGCTCAGTTTTTCGCATAAATATTGATATGGTAGGATGTGAACTTTAATGTCCATAAGGGGTTAAAAATGAGAATAGTCGAAATCCCGTATCGGAAATTTTATTACTGCGCTACTGTAATATTAAATATGTTCTGTGTTCGTATTGTGTTTCAAAACGTTGCATTTCACTCTGCCCGCGAATAGCGCGTCGGCTGTCGGAGTTTCTGAGTAGTCTACATTTCAGACAACAAAGTTTGTCAACGGATGGACTCCTCAGTAAAAATAGGAGAGTATTTTGAAAAAAAAGTAGTTTCAAGTTGAAACAAGCCTTCAGACAACGGAGTGTGATTTAGTAAAACGTTTCTGGCATCTGTTATTTTGATACATTTCGATGAGCTACAACTGATTGATATCTTACTCGATCGACACCAGTGCACTCAAGCACGATTCAAACAAGCAATTCGTGTCTTCATGAGTACCGTCAGCAGTCAGAGACTATACCATTTATAACATTTCTAGGGATGTATTTATTGTGAAACACCAGGTTCGTCTCAGAATTGATCGTGACTAATACTCAAGGGTAGATTATTATTTCTTTCCCTCACTGAAACTTTTAGGCCCGGTGCTTTTATCCGAGTTCTTCCGCACTAGAATGGACAGGTAACATGATTTCACCCCTTAAACAGGGAGATAGACTGTCGCAGATATTTTTAACCTTATTGATACCAAAACCTTTTAAGGATTTATGGTTAAAACATTAATACTTTACAACACCACATGATTACGGTATGAATAAAAAAGTGAAAATTTAATAGTATAAAAGAAATGGAGTATATTAAATGTAAGGCTCACGAAAAGATGTTCTTTTTCATGTATAAGCCAGGCAAGGAGAGTCCATCACATGTTGGGGTGGGGAATTTCAAAGAAATATTGCAAGTAGGGCAGATAATGGCGCCGACAATCAATATGGAAACATGAGACGAAAAGGGATTAGGCATATCCGCGTGTCATTTTCTCATCACACACATAATGCAAGTGTCTTAGCAGATGTCCTTCGGTAGAGACAATTCTAAAAATAAGAATAATATCCCGTCGTATCCTCCTTTGGGTAAAGTCACACAAACCCGGACGTCGCAATCTTTCGGTATGTGGAACTTTGCGAAGACCTTTCGCTAACTTTGTTGCGCTGTGATAGATTTTATCAAAGAGAGCAATATCTTTACGTAGTTAAAGAGTCTTGATGTGATGAAGATCCGGGTGAAGCTTATTGTGCAAATTTTGTGGAATAAGAATGTAGACTACCCCACTGAATGTTGATGGTCCTGTCCGCTGTGCTACCCTTGTGCACTCGCGCATCGTACACAATGCAACGGTTTAGGCTCTATTGTTATTTCAAAAACTGATTTATTTTGCGACGTAGCCTTCAGATTGGCACCGAAATCGTGGTGATCAAATCTCGAAGTGGTATACACAGTTGAACCTCCAATCATTACCATTTTAACTTTCGACGGAGTCTATTATCTGGGCTGGGGTCTTCGCGATCCAAGGGCTTTTCACGCTTGAGTTCCTGGCTCAAAACCGTGCTCAGGGACCGTCTTGCTATAATCATCCTATTGGTTGGGTCAGAATGGACTTCTGCGCTTATCAAATTGAGCGAAAATAAAAGCTCATTATAAGAATTAGCGTGAGAGCCTCGCGGAGATTTTTCTAGCTGATTTAGATAAACTCATCCACACCGCATGATTGCTGTTTGATTTATAGTGACGCCTTAAGGGTGTGCATATATTGTATAGCCGTCTGCTCATATGTAGCTCGTTAATTCAATTTTCTTCCACTTGTATTACGTAGAATTCCGTCTTGATTATACGATATTCAATTAGCGATAGAAGCAATCTCTGTAATGCTGTTCGTGACGATGATCAGATGGGCATTGCACAAGTAGGCTGGTGGTGATACCAAACCCTAGAGGATTTTTCAATCTCTGTGCTAGTCACATGTGATTTTGATTCAGGTTTAAACCTCGAATATTAAGAGCAAGTATAGAGGGCCAAACCCTTTCGGAGATGGTTAATAAAAAGACCCGTACTTTTTGGATGTACTGTGATCGAACCGCTCAAATTTTGTATACCTGGAGGGCTAGGGGACATTTCCTGCTATTGTGTTCCTTGATAACACCCGAGATTTAGAATTAACCGTACGTGAAGTTCCACGCACAAATTGAATTAAAATGATTAATGGAAAACGACTAATTTGGACTTACGTATGAATCTTTCATTGCGGAACATTATTTAAGTAAGATTTAATTACTCAGAAGATTCCGTAAGAAGCGAACTATTCATTAGTTGCGTGACTATAAAATATTATCAAACTTATAACTATTTTCACACTTGTACGATATTATCATCATATTATTTGGTCTCAAAGTGTCGCGAAGTTCAGATGATTTTCACAAATATCAGATTGATAATTTGACATGAATCACCCAAAAGACGAAATCTGTATACAGTCTTCGGTTTCACTTATACTTTGCCTTTACTCTCAAAACATTATCAAAATAATCTGTATACGAGATTCGATAATCTTCGTTTTTATATTTCCTCTTTTTACGCCTCATCCATATTTTACAAAACTGCTATTGTTTTCAATAATTTGATTTTCGCGGGTATGATCATTATCTTTTCCAAGACGACCGCGCTGGTAAACCTGGCTGCGCTAACAGGTCAACCGAGCACGCACCCAGTTTGGGTTTATGGACTGACACACGCTGGAGATGTGATCGACGTAACGACACGAGCAACCTGTCAGACAGGGGACGATGCAGTCATCCATTTCGCCAACGATGCTTGCCATCGTCTAGGATTCTCGGGAGCTGAACTGGACGGGTCGCCAGGACTTCCATTGGTTGCAAAGTTGGATGGACGTAGCGCCACGTCAACTTTGTTGGTTTGGTTCCCAAAACCACCAGCGATTAAACTCGTTGGTGATCATTCAACCGGTCAAAATCCAGTTTCGATTAAACAAATTCACGCCAGTCCTGATTTGGAAAGGTTCGTTTTGTCGATTTTCCGGTAAACTATGTATCAGCCAGTCATTTTCATGGTAAATAAACGGACATCCTTTGCCGTTGATTCGGTAATCAAACATCCTTGGCCTATCTCTTTTGAAACTCATCTTAAAGCAATCTAATAATTCTCTCCGCATACACTTGGAACCGACAATAAAAGAACGGAACAAAAAGGTGATTCTAAATTGCACCAGCCGGTCAATATATTTCTGTTCAAGCAAGGCAAAAGGAACACCACTGTTGAGCGTTGCGGGATAGATTTTAGCTCTGAATCAACCTGTATAGTCACATGCGCGGTGTGAATTATGAGATAATGCAGAGTGCATCTATGTTCAACATCGATCAATCGAAGCCAACAACAATAAATATTTTTGATTACATTTCGTCACACAACTGCATCCTGAGAATATTCAAAGCTCACTGGCAGTCGTTTAACCCTTTCACGCCTGAATTATTTTCTAACCCGAAATAAAATATTTTTTCTTCGGAAACGAGTTGCCCAGGGGTGAAATAACACAAATAATATAAAAAGTTTGTGATATTCACATAATTAAAAAATAACAAAATGTAACCAATTGGTTACATCCGGCATAATTCACCAGCGTACGATTTTGGTGACTTCTGCCGGATGTAACATAAAGGTTACATCTATTTAAACGCAACGCATTTCGAAGATTTTCTGATTTATTCCAATTTTTTTTACATAATGTCTTTGTAGGCATGACTAAGTTTATACTGGAACAAAATTTATTATAACTGAGACTTTCACACGATTTTTATTCGGCTCACAAAACTGCGAATTGTGAGGATACGTTCGAAACCCGTACCAGCACATACTTTCTCTTTCACTGTGGACAAGTCAATGATGATTGCGAACAAAGAAGAAAACCACCCTGCAGTTGACAAAATTATGTATGCCGCCGTGCAAAAAAATTCGGAAAATTCAGTTAGAATTAGCTTAAAATGACTTGCGAAGTTCATGTAACCAAAAGGTTACATCCGTCCTGAAAGGGTTAAAATACACCGTTTGTAACTGGAAACAAATAAAGCAATATTTTTATTATATTGTGCAATCTATTCAGATTTAAATAGATTTTTCGGTATTTTTATATGCAAATCGTGACCTGTGGTATCCTGCTCGAAACCTTCCTAAAAAGTGAAACAAGTGACAGTTGCACGATATATAACTAAAACATGTATCTGAAAATTATTTTTTGTAACGTGAATCATAATATTTCAAGATTAATTAAGTACCTCTCTATTCACAATCTTCGAAAGAGCAGCAATATGATTACGTGATTTTTCTCGATGCTAGCGTTGGACTAGTTAAGCTAGCGATAGGTTTCGTGCAATTAACTCGCATTAACTGGTGCCTAAACTTGACGAAACCATTGCTTTTTATAATGTATTATCCAGCAAGTATATAGTTTGTCCGTTGGAAGGAAATATAATGGACGCATTCCGCTTTAGTGGCTGATTTCGGTAATTTGGAAAACAATCCATCACAATTATTCTCTCGGCCTTAGACGTCTTAAAATGGCTGGTGTGGCTTGTAAAGAAAATTATATCTATCTAGGCTTACTGAACCTAATCTTACTGTTTCCACCCGATGACGGCGAACAGCCAAAAACCGTTATTGGTGTGTAAGTACTGTGGATGTCAGCAACACATTACTCTGGTCATCCATAAGCGCCTTGAGTGCTTGACCAGGAATCACTATGTGATTCTTTGTTTGAACTTTATTTAACAGTGGCACTCAAGCATAACTTTGTTTACCACTTATCCATTATTTCAAGGCTAACGTAACCTAATCTAACTGTCTCCACCTGATGACTGCAAACAGCCTTAAACTGGTAGTGGGGTGTAATTTCGGGGGATGTGAGCACCACAATATATTATATCTATCATGCTTTTGATTTTTAGAGTCACATTCTTCTTTATTCTAACACACACCTGTTTCAAAATAGTCATTACAATCAACATTCCACTGTTATTTACTAATACTGAACAAGTTATCATTATAAATTTGCGTGAATCAGTAGTGTTCAGGCGACAGAGCTAATATGGAAGTTTCACGCTAGATTAATTGAATACTCTAACATTTCTGAAGGTGTCTACTTGATGTTTCTTGGTGCATGTTGTCGTTTTGAATGCGTGATCTACTTGCGAATATTACTAATTAATTCACTGATCGAATACACCTGACTGGTTTTCTGACAAATCGAGATGTCGTCAGAAGCAATACAAGTAGATTTGATAGATCCTGCAGCTTCCTTAAGCCTTTAATTCCCTAAATTTTTGACGTACGTGTGTGACACATACCACTGTGTGTATCTGAACCAACCAAGAACCAAATTATCCATCACTTGAATAGATGAATGAATTTCGCAGCTGACTACAAATCTCATACTTTCCATCTGCATCTATTTGGAGGTATTTTTATTGATTCCAATGACCTGGTAGGTTTTCGACTAGCAAGTGTTCTCTTTATAAAAAGTCACAAATATCCAATGATGATAGCATTACGCGGCAATGTGACTAAGCAGACTCAAAAGCAACTTTGACTTGTACTATTCAAGGACATTGTAGGCTGAACAATGCGAAATCTGCAGTTAATACCCAAACTTCTGAACTGGAAGTTTTCGATAGGGGGTGTACAAACCGCTACGTCGGTCACCGGCTGCGGCTAAATGCGAACCATTCTCTCTCCCTTGCCTTATTGGTAAAGCTAATGCGGTAAATGCTCGGGGTGGGACGCCTTAAAAGGAATCTCCCTAAGTTCGGTGTATGCTTCCTGGTAGGTTTACTGGCACTTGATTCCCAGTTTGATAACTTCTGAAGAATGCCGAATACGTTCAAATGAATTTATTTAGCATGAGAGATATGCAATTGATTTTAAAATCGCTGAATTGCTTGAGATGTTTTGAAAAAAGCAGTACATTAACCAACGCCTTGCTAAAAATGTGGGTTTAGTTTCTACACAACCACAAATAAAAACGACATGATAAAATCTCAGAGTCGCCACCTACATGTTTCCTGAAGGACCATAAATAGCAATAAGTGAGAGGAAGGGACAAGCTGGAGGTGTGACGCTCTAAACGAAATCTGCCCAAGTTCGGTGTATGCATCCGGGTAGTATCACACTTACATTCGAGAACGGCACATATCCGTATTAGATTGTGCATATATATATAATTTGGCGATTTGACAGAAACGTTGTTAACCGACGCCCGTTTTCCATATTCTTTAAATTCGAAATAGCATTTCAGACGATAAACTTGATGTTCAAGTCAACCGATCAGCCGTGGATAGTTACGGAGTGCACATTATTTTGAGTGGTTCAACCTTGTTTAGGTGCATGCGTTCAGAATCTGGGCTAAAATTGTAAACAAAACTTTTCACTTACGGATTTCAACAAATTTATTGCGAGGTACGGAGTGATGGTAACAAAATATTGTTTCTATTAATGTTTCAGGGAAATTTCGTAATTTGTTTTGCCATGTTTAAAATTTATGAATATTTTAAAGATAAATTCGTATCTAACAAAACGTTGCAATTTGTCACAACACTATATTATATTTTCTAAAGTATGGCTATTTCATTAATTTTCCCAATACATTATTTGTAACTTATCGCGTTTTTTAAATCTTCCTTTTCGTTTAAATCGTCTAATAGACCCACGCTTGATGGAGAATTCCAAAACGAATCAGAGGCGTCTACCCCTCATTTCAATCCTATTCCTATCCGTGTTTTGGCAAGGTTAGTGATTTACCCGACGTAGTTTGCGAGCTTGCGTTTAAACCCCAATGGTGGTTAGTTGATTGAATAAGTCACGAATCTGCTGTGTTCAATTGCTGCTATTGTTTCCACAAATCTATATCCAGACCTGCGTGATGATTTGTTTCGATTTCATCCGCCTACCTCATCCCAATTCGAAAACCTATTTTTCTTCCAAGCATTGAATTTCCCCGTTATGATTTCGCGCTCAGCGTTGATAGATGACACGTTTGGAATAGAAAGTAAGATGAGATGTGTTTGCAAAGCACGTCAGAGAAATTTCGTGGCAGAGCGCAGCTGGATGAATTCAAGCGTTACCCAACCCCGTCGTGCACGACAATCTCTGACAATTTTGAGCGAACGAGGGGCTGAAGTCGTTGATTTTTATTCACACTCGCTAACAAATATATCCGGAGTCGTGTTTATAATGGGGGTATTGTACATAAATATTTACGTGTCTCAATAATTTACCCACCATTATTCACCCAATATATTCTGAGTCTCTGAGGTGGAAGATCCACCTTCTATCCATTCTCAAACATTAACCTTTAAACATACAAGAAACCTAATTTTTGTAAGAAATGTTGAACTTGGATCAAATCTATTCACAAAATGAGGTACTTTTCCTTCTATTTGATTCGTACACGCAGCGATTAGATTATGAATTCAAATTTCTAAATTACCAATTATATTCATCTGCATTTCAGTCCAGTCAATCTGATTAACCGTTAAATTTCAACTTTTGCGTATTTCTGGAAAATCTTATTGTTCAATAACCTAAGCAGAATGTGGGCATTTTTCATAGTTTTTTGTTCAAAATCGTACCACTTACAATTTTCATTAGATTGGTGATTTTTTAAACGTGAAATTTCGGGCAGATGTGCAGTTTGTCCTACGTTTGGAGCATTCTTTCTGACATTTGCACACGTGCTCCTGTTGCCCACTTTTCATGGTCTCTTTGTATAGTTGTTGACACGTTTTATGCAATCAACCAGCGAGGATTTCGTTCATCTCATGCAAGCTGTGTGACTGGAAGGAAAATGTCTAATGATGAATAATGATCACAACTTTGAAATTCTGTCCTCGTAAATCTATTCACAACGGTGATAGAATATTTGATCAATGATATTGTGGCCGATACAATGCAGGTATTCTTTGAAGGAGTGATATTGTTTTAGGCGCAAAGCTGATTTTGGCTGGATCGTCAGACTTGTACTACAAAGATCGGCCTGTGTTCAATGAAATAGCGAGAAAGATCTCTTGGTGATGTGAATCAAGGATTTCTAGTTGAATAGCGAACTCTATACAACACCACAGGTTTACGCTATAAAAAGAAAACAATTAAGTATGTGCTCTCGAATCATGACTAACGTGGACCTGTTTTGTGAATGTGCTCACGTTTAGTCTAAGGGAAACATGATTGACCGAAATTTCTTGACGTTCACAATAATAAAATGGTAACCCGTAGCTTTTGGATGATCCGCTGTTGAGTGAGCTTTGCGTTACTTTGGCCGCTTTTAAGTAGTGGTTGTTTGATCCCAATCTCGTAATTTTTCCGCGTGTCAAATCAACACTTACTTCGCTTAGTTACAGGCAACACGGTTTTTATTCAAAAAAATACGAATATATACATGAAAGAAACAGGAATTTCAATACGGTTTGCAAGGCGCTTTGCTGAGTTTTGGGGTCTTTATATATGCTAAATGGTGTCCCTTAATATATTTTTCCAGATTTATTGCGGCCATATTTTCGAGTGTCTTTCATTT
Organism: Atriophallophorus winterbourni; assembly: GCA_013407085.1. Classification (NCBI taxonomy): domain Eukaryota; kingdom Metazoa; phylum Platyhelminthes; class Trematoda; order Plagiorchiida; family Microphallidae; genus Atriophallophorus; species Atriophallophorus winterbourni. The sequence continues at coordinate 38,494 of JACCGJ010012561.1, forward strand.
GCATGTTCCATTCATTGAAAATAATTTGTTTGTTTGCAACGCCTTAGGTTTGGGACTGAATGCTTTTGAACGTTTTTTATGCGTTGAAATCGTTTCGTGTTTTCATTCATCTTCAAGACCTTAATCAGCTTGTCATTCAATTCAATAATTCCTTCTTAACGGTGATTCGACATTGTTCCGATATCTAATCTGGTCTAATGGTAATGGAAATTGAAAATTAAACGGAACAATACAGCCTTGAACTGCAGCTTTACTCTAATTTGAATTGCCATCTTTTCTTGAAAGTATCGCATGTGCAAATAACATTTGCATTTATCAGGAAAAAATGATTGCAGCAAGTTTGGAGTGTATCAAGTCGATTGATTTGTAATCGTTGACTCTAGACCGTGGTGTGAAAACATGCTAAACTCGCTTGTCAGTGATTTGCAGACGAATAAAACCACACTTATTATTACTATCAAGTTAATTCTCTGTGTAGAGCGGGTTGAGCGCTCAAAGATATCAAACCGAGTAATAATTCGCTTGTTAGGTTGCAACAACATCATATCGTACAGAGTTAAAAGACTGGACCTAAGCGGTTGACGAAGGAGCTAGCATCCACGCTTGCTATCTGGACATGTCTAAAGATTTTGACCGAGTTGATCTCTTTCGACTACTACAAAGCTAAAGAAGGTGGGTATCAGCGGACAGCTACTCATATGGCTGGAACGTTACCTCATTGGGCGCGAGGCGATCGTTCGAATCAACAGGGTACAATCACGGGTTATTGATGACTCTAGTGGCGTACCGCCAGGTTCCTTCCTCGACCAGTACTTTTCTTGGTTTAAATCAACGATCTACCAGAGTCGCTCTTATGCAAGGTGATTCTCTTTGCTAATGATAATAAACTTTGGACGTGGATAAAATCAACTGCGAACTATGTACAGCTGCAAAATGATTTAGGTGCTCTCCATGAATGGTCGGTAAGGAATAAGCTATCATTCATTTTTCAAAAAAGCAAGGTGTTTCAAATTGGTAAGCCATTCTATTACCAATATCATTTTTGGACAGACGATTTTGAGTGGGAAATGGATCTTAGAGTCTGGATATGCGGCAGTCTGAAGAACAGTCTGCATTGTGTGGTCATCTACAAGCGTACTTCCAAGCTTCCATGTATGCTGTGACGGATTTTCGGAACCTTATCGCCCGGAAAGTTGCCCACCATCATGAAAGTCTACTTAATTCCAATCATGAAGCATGCATTGCAAGTTTGGAATCAGT